>WOXC01008412.1:0-238697 GCA_011680675.1 Gymnobelideus leadbeateri | reverse complement strand
TCTGACCTCACAGTCCTCCATGCTTTGAGCCTCTTTGCCCCTAAAATAGGAGTCCAATGTTGAACTTTTCTGTTTATTTTGTTTCGTTTGCCTAGGCATATTGCCACTTAATTACTTGATTTTTTGGCTTGTTGCCACAGTAGGACTCTGCCACCAGACAGGGGAGCTTCTGCCCAAACGTGGGGTCTTCACAACTTCCACCAGTTGGGTGGCCTCTGTAAAGCCTCCACCCACTCTGGCAAATTGAATACCCACCCCAAACTTCCCCCCCAGACCACAATCCAGATCCAGGCAGTTTAAAGCAAAAGCAATTAACCCCCAGACTGATTGCTGGATCTTCCTACAGTTCGCAGACCACGAGCTAGAGCCACTGCTGATGCTGCAAAATGGCTTCTGTGCAGCAGTTTCTTCAGCAGCTTTTTGCCCCCAGGGGAGGAAGCCACGCGTTCCCCAAATACTGGTCCCAAAGTCCATAGGGCACTAACCTCTCACTTTGTCCTAGGCATATCTGTGCTGATAATTCTGGAATCGCCACAATTGCTGGTATTCTGGGGTTCCACCACGGCTGAAGGCCTGGCCGCCCTGGGGCTAAAACCGCGGACCGGGGCTCGCTCTGCAGGCTGCACTGTCGGTTCCCAGCGCGCTGGGCTGCCTGCTCTCAGAGCACTGCGCTGGCTGCTCCCTGCAGGGCTGCTGGGCTGTCCTCAGCAGGAGGTTAGCTTCTCTGTGCCGTTCTGTGGGTGCTGTGGCTCCAGAAGTTGTTAGGAGCTCCCTTTCACATTGTTTGAAATTTGTGTGGGGCAGAGCACATTGGAAATGCTGTTTCTACTCAGCCATCTTGGCTCCGCCCCTAGATGCATATCTTTTTCTACTTCTGTTTTTTTCGTGTAACTTTTATTGATACCTTTTTTTACATTACCTATGTGTCCCTTTGTCTCCAACCCCTTCCTCTACCATTGAGAGCCATTCCTCATAATAAAGAATGAAAAGGGGGAATAAAAATTTAGCAAACCTAAGTACAATTTTGAAAAAAAGTCAGATATATGCAATGTTCCACACCCATTGTTCTGTACCTGTGCAAAGTAAGGTGTGTTGAGGGGAGTGGGGGAAGCACGTATCTCTTCTTTGATACTAAGCTTGGCCATTATAATTTCACAGCATTCACTTTTGATGGTTTTATGGCTGTTTCTTTTATTTATGTTGCTATAGTCATTGTGTATATTGCTTTCCTGATTCAGCTTATTTTGCTCTACATTGGTTTATATACATCTTCTCAGGCTTCCCTATATTCATCACATTCATCATTTCTTAGTGCACAGTAATATTCCATTATATTCATGTACTACAACTTGTTTATCCATTTGCCAATAAGTGGATATCTACTTTATTTCCAGCTCTGTGCTACTACAATAAGTGCTGCTATAAATATTTTTGGTATATATGGTGTCTTTATTTTTGTCATTCACCTCCTTGGGATAGATGCCTAGCAATTCTCTCTTTGTTTCCAGGGGTATGGATATTTTCATCCCTCTTATTACATAATTGTAAATGGCTTTCCAAAATGAGGCAGCAAAGCATAGAGACTGGGGCATTGGGCAAAGTTTAGATTTAATTAGTGTCTAGGATCTTCCCAGAAAGAAGATGTAGATTGAATAAAATAGATCAGGCATGGGACCAACTATTTAATAGTTCCTTTACACTAGGGGTTAGATAGCTATTTGGCTCAATACCTGTTTTTATAGATCCTGAGGGTTAAGAATGTGTTTTTGTAATGCAAACTTTATAATACAACTTTGAAAAAATGCAAATTGATTTATTAGTATGCCTCCAATGGTGGGCCATATCTTTTTAAAGAATATTGTTTGATCACCTATATTCAGGGAAGGAATACAAAACACAAGAGACAGCTAAGGGTCTGAGACAGGCTCAGATTTGCCTGGGCAGGTATGATGGCAAGCAAATGAATACTTAGCACCTTGTTTCAGTTATTTATTTAGCACCTTGTGTCAGTTCAAGGGTCCGTTGAGCCTTTCCCTGATTATATCAAGTCTTTGTTAAGAAACAGAACCTGTGAATCCCACAGAGGGAGGGACTTGCCAAAAACAGGAGCAGGAAGGATGGGATAGGTGGGTGGAACAGGGAGGAGCTAATGACAGATACAAAGCTTGAGCACAGCTGGAACAGAGCAGAACTGAGAAGGGAGCACTTGTGGTGGCTGGCACTCTGTTTGTGTTGATTTGTGTTTGTGATACTTTGTACAGAAGCCCTGGGACCTTACTAGAAGCCTTGAAAGAGGATTTTCTTGTCTGTTTACAGAAATCCTGTAGGAGGGTTTCAGAGGTCTGGGACTCTGCTGATGATTTGTGTTGACTTCACAGATCTTGTTTGTGGGTCTGGGTTGATTTCACAGGCAGATAGTGAATTGCTGATGGTGCTGGCAACATGAATGAATGTTGTTTTGGCCCTGTTAAGCATTGTCTTCCCAGAAACAGAAACTGTGAAGGACTTGAGGTGGACTGGACACTGTGAGCTTCAATATGGAACAGGAGCTAGATGAGGGACCGGATGGGGAGTGGGATGAGGAGCTGAGAGCTGCGTGCCTGTGAATCCAGGCGACAGCTGGTTGAAGTCAGGAAAAATGGACCAAAATTCAGACCATGGAAGAGGAACCATAGAGTCTGGGAGCCAACCTCTAGCAAAGGTGAAAAGACTTCTCATTGGGTACTTAGTGCTGACTGACAAGATCATGATTTACTGTGATCTAGGGTGGGATAACTTTGTACTTTGTCTTATACCCCTTAAGGATGATTGAGTTAAGGATGATTGGAAATTAATCTCCAATCAAGAAGAAAGAAGACTTTTTGACTGAGAGATTAAGACAATGTGACCTAGGGGTGGAGAACTTTGTACTTTGTATCCCTTAAGGAGGATTGAGTTAAGATCTTACTGAATGATATACTTACTGAATGATATCCTGGCCACTGTAGTGATAAATTATGTTATATTGTTGTGAATGCTGTACTTTTGGTTTCTGTGAATGTTTTGCTTTAGTTTACTGATGAATAAATAGAGAGTTCACTATACTATGTAATTAGAACTTAGAGCTATTCATAGCAGCAGTCTTCTGGAGAGCTGCTCATGCTTGGCTTTACAATAGGTCATGTTCCTACTGCCATAGACTCTCAGCCTTCCTGCTGCTGGGATCCTTCCTCATCTTTGCAGGAAGTCCAGAGTTATGTGACACTACACTTTTTCATAGAGTCTAGGAGAAAGAGAGGCAGAATGAAGTAATTTCTTTTGAATTCTACTTAGAAGGCTGCTCATCCTGGTTCAGCAACCACGCCTTTCTCCCACAGCTTTGGCACAGTGGTCTGGGGGTTGGGGATGGAGAAGGAAAAGGGGCTACCAGATTTTGCTGCACCATGCCAAAGAACCAAGTCTTTCATCCCTGAGATCAAGGCCAAGGATGGGCATTAAATGAGAAATGCCCCAGTCAGAGCAGGTGTCACCAGAAGAGGTCAGGGCCTAGATATATGCCCAGCTATGCTCCATTACTCAAATTTTTATTGTTATTTTGTAGAAAGGAAGATAAACTATGGAAGAAGCTTTCATAACAGTGATTTATAGGATTATATGGCAGTTGGGTGATCTAATGGGTAGAGTACTTGGTCTAGAGTCAGGAAGAAATGAGAACCAGCCTCAGACATTTATAAATTGTGTGACCCTGAGCAAGCTACTTGATCTACATCTGTCTCAGATTCCTCAGTGCAAAATTGGGATAATAATAGCACCTACCTTACAGGGCTATTATAAGGATCAAGTGGGAAGATATTTGTAAGGCCAGCAACGGTATCTGGCACATAGTAGGCACTTAATAAATGCTTGTTCTCTTTCCCTTACCCCCTTATGGACTGGAGCTGAAAGAAACCTCCATGGTCATTGAGTTCAGTTTTGTCACTCAGGGAAACTGCAGCCCAGAAAATACATTTGTTCCAAAGATAAGTAACTAGTATGAGAATACCTAAGTATAGATTTTCTTTTACTTATGAGAAAATATTAATTAAATCATGGTTGTTCATTACGTACATACTATGTTTTTTAATAACAACAAAGGCAGGAATAACAAACAAAAATTTCTACATTAGCTCATCTGGTTTGCTCACTGGCTCCTCAACGTATCCTGTGCACTTCTACCTCTTAGCTCTATGAAAGTAGAGACTACATGTTAGGCCCTATGCTCCCCAGGGCAGCCAAGCCAGTGTCGAACCCACTGTAGATGCTAAATAGATGTTGTTGTTGGGTTGATTGATTGACCCACTGGAATTTTAAATGTTTAATAACACTTGAAAGGCTAAGCTGGGACTGTCTAGTCTAATGGAAGCAAATGAGTTAACGTAAATCTAAGACATTTCCCCAGGTGTCTCGGTATTGCGGTGTCTGCTTCTTGGTTTGGTTGGCTCTCTGGGAGTTTTCTCTCTGTCCATTTGGGGCAAATGGTGAAAGGGAAGATAAGGAGAGAGAAAGAGCAGCAGATATAGGAAGAAGAGATGCTTTGGGGGAAGTGGAGAGATTAAGAAAGAGGAGTCTTCTAAAGGGAAAACATGTCTCTGGGAAAGTGGTAAGAAAACAGGCCGGGGGTGGTGGTGGTGCTGGTGTTGGGAGTTAAAAAGAATATCGTGCTGAAAGCAGGTAGTCCTAGATGAGAAAACAACTGAGTGGGAAATGGCCCCTGACCCCATTCTTCACTAGGATGGCCTCAGACACTTACTAGCTGTATGACCCTGGGCAAGTCACTTAATCTGTTTGCTTTAATGTACTGGAGATGAAAATGGAAAACCACTCCAGTATCTTTGCCAAGAAAACTCCATGGACAGTATTGGTGTGCTGTGTTCCGTGGAGTCATGGAGAGTTGGACATGACTGAACAACAACAACTTTGGTTTGAGTGGACATGGGCTATAGATTCAGAAACCCATCTTCTTCCCAGCTGGGCTAAATGGGTGAGTACCCTGGCCCTGCATAGGGTGCCTCATGGTGAAGCAGACTTATATGTGTCATCACTCTGGATCACAGTTTCCTCATATTTCAGAAGGCTGCTACCTGAAATCCCATTTATCCTCTCTTTTATGTCCCGTCATTCTATCCATCCTCCCTTGTATCCTTAAAGTCCTCACTGTTTGGGAGATATGACTGTTTTTGATTTCCCTAGTTCTGAGAGATTGAAGAAAAGATCTTGGCCACCCCCTCATGCCTGGAACTCTCTCCTTCTTTACTTCTGTCTCCTGGTTTCTCTGGCCTCCTTCCAGTTTCACCTTATTTCTTCTCTTTTGCAAAAGCCTTTCCATGTCTTCTTCTCATCTTAGCTGTTTTCCTCCAAGATCACCTCCAATTTATCCTGTAGATACTTTGTTTGGGTTTAGTTGCTTTCGTCTTGTATTTCTCATTAGACTGGGAGCTTCTTGAGAGAAGGGTCTGCTGTTTGCCTTTCTCTGTATCCCCAGAGCACAGTACACTGTGTGGCACATAGTAGGTGCTTAATAAATGCTTGTTAACTTTACATTTACATGGTATGTTATCAGGGAGGTTGAAGAATTTTATCTTCAACAGTTGTATGGTCATTAGCTATACTTCCTTTTTGTAGCTGTTACATATTAAATTACATATTAAATATTACATGTTAAATGTTTAGCAAACACCTCTAGAAGCCACCCCCCCCCTCCAATTCAGACTAATGACTATTGGTTACCACAGAGGGGGATGACTTCCCTCAGGTTCTAGGTTATTTCATGAGTCTATATATCTCCTCCTTGTCCTTCTCCTCCTCTTTCTCCTCCTCCTCCTCCTCTTCCTCTTTTTCCTCCTCCTCCTCCTCCACTCTTGATACCTTTTGCCTTTATATCACCTACATTTCCCAATGTATCCCTCTCCCTCCCTGAGGGAACATCCCCATAGCAAGAATTTTTTAAGAAGGGAAAAAGTTTAGCATAACTAAGTAGTACATATTTTAAAAGGCTGGTGCTATATGTGGTGTCCTATTCCAATGATGTGCAAAGAAGTAGGGGGTGGGGCCAGGGAGGTACTTTCTCATCTCTTCTTTGGAGCCAAGCTTGGTCATTATAATTTTAGAGCATTTAGTTTTGACCCTTCTGTACTGCTTCTTGTTCATACTGCTGAAGTCATTGTGCACAGTGCTGCCCAGGTAACATATGTATACCAACATGGGTTTTGTTAATGCAGAATTAGGATTAGAGAAACATGAATAGATATTTCTGGAATCTTGTCCACTGCTTTCAAGTAGAGAATTTGATTTTTGCCTGAAGAATAGCAAGAGAAGAGGTTATGAGTCTGTTTATTCTATTTTTCTCTGAGAGGGAATACCAGACTAGAATTACATCTATCTCCTCCCCTAAATATTGCTGGTCAAGGGGTATGGATTTTGTTTGTTTAAACCATTTTCCTGGCTATTATTTCTTAAAAGGAAGAAGGTTTTAATCCAAGCTTATACCCACTGACTTGGGCCCTTCCCATCAAATGCTTTTTACCCAAAAGACTGTCCTAAGTAGAGAATAGCAAAGGAACCAATTTATCCAAATAGGCAGCAAACAGAAATTGAAGTCCCCTAGATTAGAATGTATCAGAAAATATGTAAGTGAATGAGTTTTTTCATTGGGAGGGAGGTGAGTTTAGGAAGATCAGAGTTCAAATGTGACCTCAGACATGAGTTAGCTGTGTGATCCTGGGCAAGTTATTTTACCTCTGTCTCACTCTGTTTCTTCAACTGTCTAATGGGGATAATTGCACCTACTTCCCAAGGTTGTCAGGAGAGCCAAATGAGATTTGTGCTTAGCATAACATTCAGCACAAATTAGATGCTTAATAAATGCTTGTTTTCTTACTTCAACCAGGAGAAAGATCTCAATGTCAACCCCAGGGGGGACTCCTTTCATGTCTCTAAAGAGGCAAGCTGGAAATTCCCCTACATGTCTGTCTTCGAAAATCTGCTCACTCTCCCTTCACATGCTTGGAGTTGGGTCTCAAGAGACTTCTGTCCTTTGTCAAAGTAATCAAGAATGTTTCTATTCTCCAAAGCTCTATTACTAGCCCTGATCCTCACATAAGAACAATGCCTCCAGGCAGGATTCTCTCCACCAATGGTGGAAGTCAAGTGCAAAATGTTCATGTAACTTGGAACCAAGTTACATAGTGTTTCCTGGTTCTATTTACTTTGCATCAATTCATATAAATCTTTCCAAGATTCCCTATACTCATTACATTCATCATTTCTTACAGTTCAATAATGTTCTATTACATTTTGTTTATCAATTCCCCTGTAAGCAAATATCTGTTTTGTTTCTGGTTCTTTGCTAGCTCAAAAAAAAGTGTTGCTGTAAATATTTTGGTGCAAATATGGTTGTTAGTTTCGCCATTAACCTCCTTGGAATATATACTTAGCAGTGCAATCTCTGGTTCCAAGGATATGGACATTTCTCCATTTTTTGCACATATTTAAAAATGTCTTTCTAAAATGGGACAGCATATCATGGTGCCTAGGGCACTAGAGGTGGAATCAGGAAGATCTGAATTCAAATACTGCCTCAGCCACTTAAAAGCTATGTGACCCAGGACAAGTCACTTAACTATATTGTACTCATTTGTAAAACAAAAGAGCTGAAGATTACATCTTTCCTTAGGATTCCTTTTAGCCCTAAATCTATGCTCTTAGGATACTAAAGATTGGACCAATTCACAGCTCCCCAATGTATGTTAGTGTACCTGTTGCCGTTTCACAACTCCTTTAACCTATCTTCATCTTTTGTGATCTTTGCCAATTTGTTGAGTATGAGGTAAAACCTCAGAATTGTTTTCATTTGCATTTTTCTTATTAGTTATTTGAGACATTTATTCATGGGCTTGTTAATAGTTTATATTCCTTTTTTTTTTCTTGAAAGAAAAACCTGCTTACATCCTTTGACCACTTATTTATTAGAAACTAGCTTTTGATCATATATTTCTCTTAGATGTCTAGATAGTCTGAATAGCTGACCTTTATCAGATGTATTTGATACAATTTTTTCCTTAGTTCTCTACTTCCTCTTTTATCCACATTGTATTGATTTTGTTTTTACAAAATCTTCTTAATTTCATTTAATTGAAATAATCTATTTCATTTCTTATCACCTCTTTCCTTTGTTTGGTTAAGAATATCTCCTGACTTGACTAATGTTTAATGTGAAGGTATATGTAGAACCTATATCAGATTGTATGCTGCCATGGGGCGGGGGCAGAAAATTTGGAACTCAAAAACGTGTGTGGAGCTGAATGTTGTAAACTAATAGTAAAAAAGAAGAAAGAGGAGGTAAAGGAGGAGGAAGAGGAGAAGGAGGAGAAGAAGAAAGAGGAGGAAGAGGAGGAGGAGAAGGAGAAGGAGGAGGAGGAGAAGGAGAAGAAGAAGAAGAAGAAGAAGAAGAAGAAGAAGAAGAAGAAGAAGAAGAAGAAGAAGAAGAAGAAGAAGAAGAAGAAGAAGAAGAAGAAGAAGAAGAAGAAGAAGAAGAAGAAGAAGAAGAAGAAGAAGAAGAAGAAAGAGGCTACCCCCTGGTCATAGCTTGAAAGGTATAAGGCTTCTCTTCTCATTTTTTTTTCATGTCATGATCATTCACATTCAGGTCATATATCCATTTAGAATTTATTGTGGTAAGATGCTGGTCTAAACCTAATTTCTGCCAGACTGCTTCCCAGTTTTTCTTGTAGTTCTTATCAAATAAGGAGTTATTTCCCAGGTAATTTGTGTTGGGGGTTTATTGAATACTGGGTTATTGACTTCGATTATTTCTGGTTCTTCAATGTCTTGTATGTTCTATTGATTTACTTTTCTATTCTTTAATCAGTAATAAATCATTGTGATGATTACTGCTTCATAATGTAGTTTGAAGAGTAAAAGTACTATACCTTCTTCATTTCTACCTTTTATCATGCTTTCCCTTGATATTTCAGATAGTTTATTCTTACAAATGAATTCAGTTATTTTGTATAGTTCTATAAAGTATCCCTTTGGTAATATGATTCTGTAAATTAATTTCAGAAGATTTTCATTTTTGTTATTTTTCTGTGGCACAGTCTTGAGGATTGAATATCCCTACAGGTATTTATAGTTTTTTTAAAATTTATTTCAGTAGCATTTTGTATCTTTATCTATTACAGGCATTGAGTATGCTTTGGCAAATTGACTCCCAGATATTTTATGCACTTTGTAGTTATATTGAAAGGAGATTACCATTCCATGATTACTTCCCAAAGTTTATTGTTGCTTTATAGAAATGCTGTTGATTTTTGTGAATTGATTTTGTAGCTGCTACTTTACTGAAATGATTGCTTAGTTGATTACGGTTTTTTGGGTTTTTTTTGCTTGTTGTTTCCTGATGATGTTTCAAGTAGGTCATCTTCAAATAGGGATAGTTTTGTCTACTCTTTGTAATTTAATTTCTTTTACTTATTGCTATTGATTGTTAGCATTTGTTGAATTATGTCAAATAACAGTGGGGGAGAGGACATTCTTTATTTGGAAAGCTTCTAGTGTTTCCCCATTGCATATAATGCCAGCATTTTGTTTTAGATAAGGATTTTTTTTCATTATAATAAAAATAGATCTTTCTATGACTATACTTTGGGTTTTTACTATTAGTGTTGTATTAAGTCAAAATCTTTTTCTGTATCTATTGATATAATCATGGTTTTGAATGCTTTATTCTACTTCTTTTCCTAACTTTGAACCATCCTTTCATCTCAGTATACTCAGTATATAGCCAATGGGTTCTCACTTCTAAAACAATTGCCCACAAACTGCACTGGTATTTAAGAGTAAGCTCATAGACACAGCTTAAAACAAAGATGTTTACAAAGATGACATAGTAAGAAAAGTTGCCATAAAACATTTTCCCAGAACCTGGGGCACACTATCCCATGAGCACATGGTGCTGGTGGGAAGAGAGGTCACAGACTTAAGGGTATATACTGGTAGAGAGAAAAACATGTTGGAAATACAGATGGCCAAGGTAACTCATGCCTCCAGTCCTGCAGGACCTTGATGGTCTGTCCTTTCTCTGTTCCCCTCTGGGCTAAGCATCTCTGCTGGTCAGAGTACTCTGCTAGACTTCCTGGACCTACTCCTCTTTTCTGACTAACTGTTGCCTGCCAGAGACAATTTGTTCTTGTACCTACAGTTAGCTTTCTTCTTTCTTGTTGGGTTACACTTAGACCTTCCCCCACTGTATCTGTCACTCTGTCTCTGTCTCTGTCCCTCTCTTCTCTTTTTCTCTCCCTTTCCCCATCTTCTTTTACTCTTTCAATCTCTCCGAGTCTCTCTCCCTGTTGGATATGGGGTCTTCTACTAGTTCTCTATAAGATACCTTCACAAAGTGATAATGTGGCATAGACACATTTTTGAATTTTATTGAATACATTAAAATCTTTTCTCTGTTACTTGATTCTTGTTTTCTGTGGTTGGGTCAACTAGACTGGAGCTGGAGGGGGAATCAATTGGTCAGAGAGTCCTTCACTCTTTCCCTCCCCAAATGTAAATGATGGTGTCTATCAATTGTAATAGGGAGAAAAACAAGGGGTAAAATGTCAGAAAATCTTTTTTGCCCCCAGGAAATAGTGATAATTAGAGTTACAAGAGAACAGCAGGGATGAGTCAGAAAAGAGAGAAAAGAAAACCTAGGGATTAAATTAATAAAGACCAGAAACAGGAAGAAGAGAGTAGGGAGGGTAAAATAGCTTGTGAAGATCTAGTTTAGGAAGATTTCTGGATATTGGGATCAGGGAGAAATCACAGCACTCAGAGTGTCAGGATGCTGCCTGGAGTGGCTACCCAGCCAGCCAGGGCTTTGTGCCTGTTAAGGAAATCAGAAAGGGCCTGGCCTACTCAGGCTTTGACTCTGGGTCGAGGCAGTGCATTTAAGAAGAGCAAACAGACTCTTAAGGTAACCAGGTAAGAAAAAAGGCCAGGGAAAGGTAAGGATCTGAAACTATGCCCGATATCCACAATTTGTCTATCTGTTTATAACTTGTCCTCAGAGATTTGACTGAGGGTGACATTGCAATCTACCAGGGAAGAGACATGGAAAAGTCCAAAGGAGGCTGTGTCCCCAGAACCACCTTTCTCATGAAGGTGGCTGAGACCCTTGGGTGATGGCCTTGGAAGTGACCAGTAACAAATCCGGCAACATCCTGTTTCCCATTTCCCTGGAGTTTCAGCATGGAAGAGAAGAAGGTATGACTGAGAGCAATGGGAGAACTAGGAAAGGGTCAGCAGCAGCTAGAGATCAATGATCTCTCTTTTCTTTTCCTTCTTTCTTTCTTTCTTTCTTTCTTTCTTTCTTTCTTTCTTTCTTTCTTTCTTTCTTTTTTTTTTTTTGCTTTTTGGAGGGCAGTTGGGGTTAAGTGACTTGTTCAAGGTTACACGGCTAGTTTTTTGTGTTAAGTATTTGAGGCTGGATTTGAACTCAGGTCCTTCTGACTCCAGGGCTGGTGCTCTATCCACTGAGCCACCTAGCTGCCCCCTGAGATTAGTGATTTCAATGTGCCATTGGGGTATCTTTGTGTGCAAGATGGATCTGTTTTTCTAGACCTATGAATTCACTGAGTAAGAACTCAGGTCAAAGAAACCCCCTTCCCCAGTGCAACCATCTTGCAATTTAGTGTCTCCCAGGGTTGTATTGTGTCTTGCCTAGGGTCACATAGCTAGTATGTGTCAGAAATGGGACTTGAATGCTGTTCACTATGTAATCCTTTATCTAGGGACAGGAAACTAAGAGTAAACTCAAATGGTATAACTCAGAGGCTGGGTTTGACCACAGCTTTCATCATTATATTCATTTGCTTGTCTTATTTTCTTCTAGTCATCTTTTAAATCAGGGAGATGCCTCTAAGCCCTACCAACTTGTGGCCCCTGACCCACCCCACCCCTTTGTTTCTCTATCTGAGAGTCCAAGCCTTTTCTTTTGTATCAAGAGGTACAAAGCCTTCTTTTGGCTTTTTACTGGCCCAGATCATACCTGGTTGTTCTAAGGGCACTACCAAGCTACTTGGCTGTTATGTCTCTTGTCAGTCTTCAGGGAAGGGGGTGAGGATGCTGACTTGTCAATGGGCAGGGAGTCCCCCTGGGAAGCTCCCTGTCAGGCATGTGGGAAACAGCTGGATCAAATGAGAGCTGAAGGTAATAGTAACATTCATTAATAATAACCCACTCTAAACAATGATGTGAAACTAAAAAAAATTAACCTTTATGTCAAGTATGATATAAAATTCTTTTTTTTAAACAAGTGCTTTATTAACTTCTGTTTTATATCATTCATTTCCACCAGATTTTGAGTTACAAGTTTTTCCCCCCATTTTTCCCCTACCCACCATCCCAGAATAGCAGTCCCACAAGATATCACTTCCTCCAATCTGCTCTCTCCCATATCTTCTCCCATACCCCCTTCGACTTTCCCATTAGAGCAAGGTGAATCTCTGCACATCTTATCTCCCAATTATAAGCAAAAGAGCATTAATCATAGTATTTATATATATTTGAAACATTTAATTTTAAGACCTCGAATTTCAGATCCATTCCCTTCCTCCCTTGTCACCCATTCCCTCTGGGAACATAAGTAATTCAGGATATGTTGTACATGTCTAGCTATGCAAAACATTACCATAGTAGATATATTGTATAAGGCTGCTTATAATTCCCTCCCACTCATCCCACCCCCCACCTGGTCCATTCCCTACTTGATCCTGTCCCTCTTCTATACTGGGTACTTCCAACCTCCCCTCCCCCCAAGAATGCCCTCCCATCGATCATCCCCCCTCTCATCCCCCTTCCCCCTATTCTGCTGCAGGTTGAGATATCCCATTTAGTATGTATGTCATTCTCTCCCTGAACCAAATTGAATGAGAATGTGGTTTTGCCTTTTTGCCTTCCTATTCTTACCCTCCCCTGCAGCCACTTCCCTTGCTTCTTCTACATGAGATAGTTTACCCTACCCTGCCTCTCCCCATCTCCTCTTGCCACTTTCCTCTCTCACCTCATAATTTCACCCCTTAAGTATCATCCCTTCCCAACAAATTCAACCTATGCCCTCTGTCCATATATAACTGTAAACATATATACACACATTCACATATGTATTCAAATGACCATATACTCTTCTTCCATTATTTTCACACTGAGAGAGGTTTCATCAGTCACAGTTATTGTTTTTCCACATAGGAATGTAAATAGTTCAACTTTGGTAAGTTCCTTTTGATTTCTTTTCCCTGATTACCTTCTCAAACATCTCTTGCTTCTTCTGTCTGAATGTCAAATTTTCTATTCAACTCTGGTTTTTTCCTCAAGAATGCTTAAAAGTCCTCTATTCCGGGGGGCGGAGCCAAGATGGTGGAGTAGAAACAGCTCTTCCAAGCCTCTCTGCTCCCAGATTCCCCACAAACTATGTAAAAAAGGACTGTGAACAACTTCTGGAGCCCCAGCACCCACAGAACGACACAGAGAAGCTAACCTCCCGCTGAGGACAGCCCAGCAGCCCTGCAGGAAGGACCAGCGCAGTGGTCTGGGAGC
Organism: Gymnobelideus leadbeateri; assembly: GCA_011680675.1. Classification (NCBI taxonomy): domain Eukaryota; kingdom Metazoa; phylum Chordata; class Mammalia; order Diprotodontia; family Petauridae; genus Gymnobelideus; species Gymnobelideus leadbeateri. Next base: position 225,098 of record WOXC01008412.1, on the reverse strand, counting down.
CGGCAGCACTCAGAGCGCAGAGCGCAGGAGCCGAGCCGAGCCGAACCCAGGTCCGCGTGAGTTGAGGTTTTAGCTCCAGGGCGGCAGGGCCAGCAGCGGGCTGGAGGAACCCCAGAACACCAGGATCTGTGGCGATTCCAGAATTATCAACATAGACATGCCCAGGACAAAGTAAGAGGTTAGTGTCCTATGGACTTTGGGGCCTGTATTTGGGGAATGCGTCAGCTCCCTCCCCTGGGGGCTAGAAGCCACTGAGGAGACACGCCATTTTGTAGTTTTCAGAGGCAGGTCTGGCTCCCAGCCTACAAATCGTGGGGAGATCCAGCGATCAGTCTTGGGGGGTAATCGCTCTTGCTTTAACCTCCCTGGATCTGGATTGTGATCTAGGGTGGAAGTTGTGGGTGGGTTTACAGCTTGCCAGAAACGGAAGTTGCCCCCGCCACACGTTCGGGACGAAAATTCCTCTAGCTGGCCTTAAAGCCATAGTGTGGCAACAAGCCCAAAAGTCAAGCAATTAAGTGGCAACATGCCAAGGCAAAGGAAACAGAAAAATGCAACCCTAGACTCCTATTTTGGGGGCATAGAGCGGGAAAAGGACTGTGAGGTCAGAAGTCCTGCTCCAAAAGCCCCAGGGGAAAACATGAACGGGTTGCAGGCCATAGAGGACCTTAAGAAGGACTTTAAAAATCAAATAAGAGAAGTGGAGGAAAAATTCGAAAGAGAAATGAGAAGGATGCAGGAAAAGTATGAAATGAGGGTCAACAGCCTGACTGAGGAAAACAACACCTTAAAAAATAGACTAGCTCAAATGGCAAAGGAGGCCCAAAAGGGCACTGAGGAGAAGAATGCCTTAAAAAGTCGAATTTGCCAGATGGAAAAAGAATCTCAAAAGTTCACTGAGGAGATTCATTCCTTCAGAGTTAGACTGGAGCAAATGGAAGCTAATGACTTTATGAGAAATCAAGATGCTGTTAAGCAGATCCAAACAAATGAAAGATTAGAAGGCAATGTGAAATATCTCATGGAAAAACCACTGACCTGGAAAATAGATCCAGGAGAGACAATTTAAAAATTATTGGACTACCTGAAAGCCATGATCAAGGAAAGAACCTAGAAATCACCCTTCAAGAAATTCTCAAGGAAAACTGCCCTGATGTTTTAGATCCAGAGGGCAAAATAGAGGTTGAAAGAATCCACCGATCACCTCCTGAAAAAGATCCCAAAAAGAAAACTCCCAGGAATATTATAGCCAGGTTCCAGAATCCCCAGATCAAGGAGAAAATACTACAAGCAGCCAGGAAGAAACAATTTCAATATTGTGGAAACACAATCAGAATAGCCCAGGACCTGGCAGCTTCTACACTGAGGGATCGAAGGGCATGGAATATGATATTCCAGAGGGCAAAAGAACTGGGAATGAACCCAAGGGTCACCTACCCAGCAAAACTGAGTATTTTGTTTCAGGGGAAAATATGGTCATTCAGTGGAATAGAGGACTTTCAAGCATTCTTGAGGAAAAAACCAGAGTTGAATAGAAAATTTGACATCCAGACACAAGAAGTAAGAGATGCCTGAGAAGGCAATCAGGGAAAAGAAATCAAAAGGAACTTATCAAAGTTGAACTATTTACATTACTATATGGAAAAGCAATAACTGTGACTGATGATATCTTTCTCACTATGAAAATAATGGAAGAAGGGGGTGTGGTCATATGAATACATATGTGAATGTGTGTGTATATGGTTACAGTTATATATGGATAGAGGGCATAGGTTGAATTTGTTGGGAAGGGAGAATACTCAAGGGATGAAATTATGAGGTGAGAGAGGAAAGTGGCAAGAGGAGATGGGGAGAGACAGGGTAAGGTAAACTATCCCATGTAGAAGAAGCAAGGGGAAGTGGTTGCAAAGGAGGGGGAGAATAAGGAAGGCTAAAAAGACAAAACCACATTCCCATTGAATTTGGTTCAGGGAGAAAATGACATACATACTAAATGGGATATCTCAACCTGCAGCAGGATAGGGGGAAGGGGGATGAGAGGAAGGATGATGGATGGGAGGGCATCCTTGGGGGGAGGGGAGGTTGGAAGTACCCACTATAGAAGAGGGACAGGATTATGTAGGGAATGGACCAAGTGGGGGGTGGGATGAGTGGGAGGGAATTATAAGCAGCCTTGTACAATATATCTACTATGATAATGTTTTGCATAGCTAGACATGTACAACATATACTGAATTACTTATCTCCCGAGAAGGAATGGGTGACAAGGGAGGAAGGAAATGGATCTGAAATTCGAGGTCGTAACATTAAATGTTTCAAATATATATAAATACTATTAGTAATACTCTTTCGCTTGTAATAGGGAGATAAGATGTGCAGGCATTGGGACACAAAGATTCACCTTCCTCTAATGGAAAAGTCGATGGGGGTATGGGAGAAGGTATGGGAGAGAGCAGATTGGAGGAAGTGATATCTTGTGGGACTACTATTCTGGGAGGTTGGATAGGGGAATAATGGGGGAAAATGATTGTAACTCAAAATCTGGCGGAAATGAATGATGTAAAACAGAAGTTAATAAAGCATTTGTTTAAAAAAAAAAAGTCCTCTATTCCACTGAATGACCATATTTTCCCCTGAAACAAAATATTCAGTTTTGCTGGGTAGGTGACCCTTGGGTTGAGTCCCAGCTCTTTTGCCCTCTGGAATATCATATTCCATCCTCAGTGTAGAAGCTGCCAGGTCCTGTGCTATTCTGATTGTGTTTGCACAATATTGAAATTGTTTCTTCCTGGCTGCTTGTAGTATTTTCTCCTTGATCTGGGGATTCTGGAACCTGGCTATGATATTCCTGGGAGTTTTCTTTTTGGGATCTTTTTCAGGAGGAGATCTGTGGATTCTTTCAACCTCTATTTTGCCCTCTGGATCTAAAACATCAGGGCAATTTTTCTTGAGAATTTCTTGAAGGGTGATTTCTAGTTTCTTTCTTTGATCATGGCTTTCAGGTAGTCCAATAATTTTTAAATTGTCTCTTCTAGATCTATTTTCCAAGTCAGTGGTTTTTCCCATGAGATATTTCACATTGCCTTCTAATCTTTCATTTGTTTGGATCTGCTTAACAGCATCTTGATTTCTCATAAACTTATTAGCTTCCATTTGCTCCAGTCTAACTCTGAAGGAAAGAATCTCCTCAGTGAACTTTTGAGATTCTTTTTCCATCTGGCAAATTTGGTTTTTTAAGGCATTCTTCTCCTCGTTGCCCTTCTGGGCCTCCTTTGCCATTTGAGATAGTCTATTTTTTAAGGTGTTGTTTTCCTCAATCAGGCTGTTGACCCTCATTTCATACTTTTCTTGCATCCTTCTCATTTCTCTTCCCAATTTTTCCTCCACTTCTCTTATTTGATTTTTAAAGTCCTTCTTAAGGTCCTCTATGGCCTGTAACCCACTCATATTTTCATTTGGGGCTTTTGGAGCAGAATTTCTGACCTCACAGTCCTCCTCCTGTTCTATGCTTTGATCCTCTTTGCCCCCAAAATAGGAGTCTAATGTTGCATTTTTCTGTTTAATTTGTTTCCTTTGCCTTGGCATGTTGCCACTTAATTACTTGACTTTTGGGCTTGTTGCCACAGAAGGACTCTGCCACCAGACAGAGGAGCTTCTGTCCTGAATGTGTGGGGGGACAACTTCCGTTTCTGGCAAGCTGAATACCCACCCCACGACCTCCACCCCAGATCACAATCCAGATCCAGGGAGGTTAAAGCAAGAGCGATTAACCCCCAAGACTGATCTCTGGATCTCCCTACAGTTCACAGGCCAGGAGCTGGAGCTGCCTCTGAAAACTGCAAAATGGCGTGTCTCCTCAGCGGCTTCTAGCCCCCAGGGGAGGAAGCTGACGCGTTCCCCAAATACTGGTCCCAAAGTCCATAGGGCACTAACCTCTCACTTTGTCCTCGGCATGTCTGTGTTGATAATTCTGGAATCGCCACAGCTGCTGGTGTTCTGGGGTCCCTCCAGCTGGCTGCTGGCCCGGCCACCCTGGGGCTAAAACCATGGCTCAGCAGACCTGGGCTCGGCTCTCCATGCTGCGCTGCTGGCTCCCAGACCACTGCACTGGTCCTTCCTGCAGGGCTGCTGGGCTGTCCTCAGTGGGAGGTTAGCTTCTCTGTGTAGCTCTGTGGGTGCTGGGGCTCCAGAAGTTGTTCAGAGTCCCCTTTTACATAGTTTGGAAGTGATCTGGGGGAGAGTGACTTGGACGTGCTGTTTCTCCTCTGCCATCTTGGCTCCGCCCTTCCTCAATCCAGACAGCAGTTTCAAAACAGAGAAACAAACAGATCAAGCAGACAGGCTTCCAAACTGTCCAACCATTACATCAATACCAAATCACAGCTACCAGAGAGGGAAGCATCAACATCTGGGTTCTCAAAGCCGGTGGGGGGGCGGGGGGGAGGGGGGGCTCTCAACAACGGCTGCCCGGAGTCTCATCTGGTCAAGTCACACAACACTTCTCAAAGTAAGCCCCCTATAAAATTCTTATATAACAATCTCATATTTCTTGAAAAGTTATTTGATTTGTAGTTTATCAGCTATTTCCTTCGAAACTCTAAAAGCAGTCATGTGGTCAATCAGTCAATAAACATTTGTTAAGCACCTGCCAAGTGTCAATCATCATGCTAAGCACTGGGGATACAAAAAGAGGCAAAAGACAGCCCCTGTCCTCAAGGGGCTTACAATCTAATGGGGGAGAGAACAAAAAAAAATGTACAAACAAGTTACCTACAAGATCAACAAGAAATAACTAAAAGATCAAAGGCACTAGAATTAAGAGGGATTAGGAAAGTTTTCCAGAAGATGGAGTTTTAGTTTAGAAGTAAAGGAAACCGGGGAAGTCAGTATGCAGAGAAGAAGAGGGGGAACATATGGGAATGTGCTGTTGGACCCTCATGTAACACATTCATCTTTTTCTCATTTGGAGTTCTATTTTCAAATAGGTCCACACAATACATTTTCTTTGAGACAATTTTCTCTCTCGTCCTCAGAACAGTCCCTCCTTAAACATTTTTATCTGAGGCATTCTATTCTCAAGCTGATTTTTATCAATGTTCCTTATCCAAATGTTCTTTTTCTGCCCCTTTCAAGTAATCAAAATGTCAGCATAACAAAAGAGCAGTAAGTACAGAAAGAAAGACTATTCCTGACCTCAAGGAACTTAGGTTCATTCTGATTAGGGAAGAGGGCATATTTAAGAAGTGATTTTCAGGGAGGGTCAACTGGGTTTGGGACTGGGGTAGGAAGTTGCTAGGGTGGGAAATGCAGCCTTAGATAATCAACTGACTCATCTTTTCCAGGAACCATGGTGTGGACTTGATTACTGTTCCAAGGGTTGTTGTTGACGGTGGGGACCAGAGGGAGGTGAACATGGACTGCATGTTATGAAGGTGGTCAGAGAGCAGCAGGTGTTATGGAGGATCTAGGTCAAAACTCTTCAGGAGCAAACAGGCCTGGGTTTGGGGCTGGGGCTGGGAGCTGGAGCGCTTGGGTAGCTGGTGAGTGGGCATGACAGGAAGCCAGGTGCAGCTTATCCTCAGAAGCCTCAGCTGATCTCTCCCTGACCTCATTCTACTCCCTCATACCTCAAGTTCCCTTACCAGCCTTGGTTTGAGCTAAGATTTAGCAAGTTTTTCCCCATTTTCCAGCCTCTGTAAGCACTCTGGTAGAAGAGCTGGTACATTTGATCCAGCTGTTTCCCACATGCCTGGCATCAGGGGAGCTTCCCAGGGGGACTCCCTGCCCCTTGACAAGTCAGCATCCTCACCCCCTTCCCTGCAGAATGACAAGAGATATAACAGCCAATTAGCTTGGCTGTGCCCTTAGAACACAGCCAGGTCCGATCTGGGTCAGCAAAAAGCCAAATGAAAGCTTTGTATCTCCATCAGAGCCTGGATTCTCAGATACAGAAACAAAGGGGTGGGGTGAGGGTGGGTTGGGAGGGCTTAGAGGCATCTCCAGGGCCCCGCAGTCATTTCATTATGAAATTCTCAGAGGAAGGATAAAGGAGCAGAAGAACCAAAGCAAGTAGGAGTCCTTTGGAGAAAGGAGAAGGAGAAAGGGATGAGAAAAATGAGAAAGGAGAAAGCCTGGTTCATGGCTGGAGAGAAATATTCATTGGCCAGCAGGAAGCTGTTACAGGACCAGAGAGGACCCAGGCTGTTGCTATGGGTGATCATCCATCTGGACTACTTTAAAATGTTATGAAATGTTAGAATGTTAGAAATTGTTCTTAGTCCCAGACTTCACTGGGCACACACTTCCTCCTCCTCCTCTTCCTCCTTCTCCTCTTCCTCCTCCTCTTCCTCCTCCTCCTCCTCCTCCTCTTTCTCCCTCCTCCTCTTCCTCCTCCCCACCTCCTTCTTCTCCTCCAATTTAGTCCTGAGAATCCTCCTTCCCTAGGCCTCTGGCATAAGTCTTTTATTCTTATCCTGATTGTGTTCTTTCTTCCAAAATGGTAGTTGATCACCAATTTGTTTAATTATTCAAAACAGGTAGGTAATGATTTTTGCTTCCTTTTGCCTTAGGAGGAGCAGGACAGGTTGTATTCAGTAGAATATGCTGGCTGGTGAGAACCCTGTTCCATGCCTCTGCCAACTCCTACCCCTCCCCATCTTGGACAACTTTTTAAATAAAAACAAGCATTCCTGATCTACTTTTCATTCCAACCAAGACACCTACATTTTTAAAGTAACCTTGGAAGGGAATAATGTCTCATCAACCTTTGTTTATTCATCTATGGAATTTTTTCTCCCCTAGCTACCATCCACATCCACCACTTTCTCCTGCAAAGTTTTTCTGAAACTATTTTGGACACAGACTCTTCCCCATCACGAGTGGAGATTCGATCCAGGTTGGGGGCTCACTATTTCCAGTGTCATTCAACTCTAATCACAGTAGTTCTTCTCAGTGAGTTCTTATTCCAGAAGCTGTGGGGGTCTTTGGGCTTATCAAACACCAGATTACTATGGTCATTTACTACTGTGCTATGTGTACCTAGTCTCATCCACTGATTCACCATTCTATTTCTTAGCCAGTAAGAGATACTTTTGATGATTGCTACTTTATAATATAATTTGAGATCTGGTATAGCTAGACCACCTTCTTTTGCATTTTTTATTACTTCCCCTGATATTTTTGACCTTTTGTTCTTCCAGATGAATTTTGTTGTTATTTTTTCTAGCTCTATAAAATAATTTTTTGGGTATGGCACTGAATAAGTAAATTAATTTAGGTAGAATTGTCATTTTTATTATGTTGACTTGGCCTACCCTTGAGCAATTGATATTTTTCCAAATGTTTAGTTCTGATTTTATTTGTGTGAAAAATTCAACTCTAATTGCAGATTAGCCACAAATGGGTAGACGACTTGCTTTGTTTATTCATTGGTTCACAGAATCTCATGTAGCAAGGCATTTTATTTGCATGTGAGTATTCAGACATTTGACTCCGGAATGGTGGAGAGAATGCCGAATGTGATGTGTGACTGAATACCTGTGTAAGGGGTCAGATTGGTTCCAGAGCTTATCTAAGGGGAAACTTAACTCTCTCCAAAAATTCTTAAGGAAAGAAACAAAACTGTAGACAAGTAGGAGAAGCTGACTCTTCAATATGCCCCTAATTTCCAGATTGTAGGGACTTTGCCCTTGAGTGATGTTGGGACTTCTCTCTTCCTGGAGACTTTCATTCTCTCCCAAAGAATATTTGGAACCACATATGTCTCTCTCTGGAGCAGCTCTGGCCAAGAGCACTTGTTATGCAATTACCCAGATTGACCTTGGACTCAGCATCCACTATGACAACATGAACTCATCTCCACATAAGCAGCATAACTAACACCCCTACATAAGCAGCAACCCACAAATGCCCTGGGTTTAGGAGAAAGCCCCATTACACACAAAGTGGTGGAATGTGGGAAATCATCAAATCCAACTCATTTTATAGACAAGGAAATAGATTCATTCAATTGTTTATTCAGCCAGCATTCATGGAGTGTCACCTCCATTGTCCATAAGACTAGATGTAAGGGCCCTTAAGACTTTACCCGAACTCTGAGAACTCATGGAGAACTCAGGAAAATGACAGTGCAACTCAGGCTGGGTCAAGAGGCACCTGAGCATGTGTCCTGCCCCATGATTGCGGGGTATTGAGCACACGCCGCTAACAGGGGAGCACTCCCCTCCCGTGAGGAGCCTGTTGCTGAGGCACATGGGAACAGAGTCAGGGAAAAGGATATAAAAGGAGGGAGGTGAGGTGAAAGAGGAGGAGAGAGAGAAGAGGGGGTTGTGAATGAGAAAGAGAATTAACATCAAGGTACACTACACCTTGGTTTTGGACTCCTTATTTGTGAGGAGCAGGCTCTCCCAGGGGTCGTAAGGGTGACCAGAGTTGTAGAGGCGACTGGAAAGGAATTCTCTGAGGGGTTCGTGGGGGCGACCCAGGGGTCGTAGGGGTGACCAGAGTAGTAGAGGCGACTGGAGAGGTAAGTTTGGCACTAGCCCAGCACGACGGGATCTGTACAACTAGGTACTGTGGAGGGGACAGAAGATGTGGCCTGTGCTTTTTGGTAGTTTATGGTCTATGTGGATGGTTCTCCAGTCATATGAGAGCTAAGCACCTAACTTCTTTACTAAGCCCATGAAACCAGGCTTGATTTCCCACAGAGGGTTACTGGGGTCAGCTGGCATGTTTTGGTGATGTTAGGTAGGAGTACAACTATGTGTAAGGGCTAGTTACTGTGCAGCTTGGTAAGTGCCTGGGTTAAATGGGCTGGAGGTCAAGGTCAAGGGAGCAGAGCAGGGGTCAGTATTCTTCACTGAATCAGGCAAATCAAAGAGGTGGAGGGAGGGAAAGGGGAAGGGAAAAAGCATTTATTGTCTACTACATGCCAGGCACTGTGCTAAGTGCCTTACACATATATCTTATCCTCACAACAACCTATGAAGTAGGTACTAATACAAACACCATTTTACAGCTGAGAGAACTGAGGAAGACAGAGGTTAATTGACTTGCCCAGGTCACACAGCTAGTAAGTGTTTGAGGCTAAATTTGAACTCAGGGTTTTTCTGACTCCAGGTCCAGTGCTCTATTCACTGCACCACCTAGCTGGTGAATAGAAAGGAGTGAGACCTTGGTGACAGAGCAAGAAGCAGAGATGTGGTCAAAATTAGGGAAACCAGAAGATGATGAGGCAAGGGTTGGGCCACAGGCCTAGCACTAGAAGCAGCAGCTGAGCTCTCTCCCAGAAGGGGGAGCTGTACCCTGGACCATTTTTTTTACAGGCAACTTAAGAATCCTTGTTTCTGGAAAATGCTATCTATTCTTGCCTTAAAAGAACTCAGTGATTATTATACCTTTTTCTTAGACTCCCTGTGGGTATGTTGGCCAATGCTGACTCGAGCATTCTGTTGGAGTCTAAAGGTGGAGAGGCAGGAGGAACATAACAGTGTCAGGAAGGGCAGGAAAAGCAGGGATTCAATCCAGAGGTGAACAGCTGTGTGGCCCCAGCAAGTAGAAGTACCTGCCATAGGTAAGTTCTGACCCAACCCTTTGTGTTCTCAAGTGTAGATCTTGTCAGCATGCTCTTCCCTGAGAACTAGACCTCTCCCTATAGGAAACCACACCACCAACTTTCCCTCCAGCCTGGTTCTATGGATTAGGGCTCCTCCCTGCAGCAATTTAAAAGGAGCCTATTTCTGTGTGTTCTAGGACTTTTAAAATGAGGAGACTTGACCAACTTCTCATTTAAATTAGGCCTCTAGGGGCAACTAGGTGGCACAGTGAATAGAACACCAGCTCTGGAGTCAGGAGGATCTGAGTTCAAATCTGGCCTCAGACACTTAACACTTACTAGCCATGTGACCTTGGGCAAGTCACTTAACAGCAATTGCCCTGACTCCCCCACCCCCCTCAAAAAAAAAAAAAGCAAAAAAAAAATTAGGTCTCTGGAAGTGAGTGATTATGTAGTGGGAGGGAGGAGAACAAATTTATTAGGTATCTACCATATGCCAGATATGCTAAGCACTATACACATATCATCTTCTTTGATTTTCATGACAACCCTATGAGGTAGGTGCTATTATTATTCCCATTTCACATTTGAAGAAACTGAGGCAGACTGAGGTGAAATTACTTGCCTAGAGTTTCACAGCTAGAACGTTTCTAAGAGTAGTTTGAACTCAGTTCTTCCTGACTTTTAGTCTGTCACTTTATCCACAGAGTCACCTACCAAATTGATATGTAAACCAAATATGGAGGAAAAGGGATAAAATATCATGTATCCAAATGTGTTCAAATGAGATTTATTTAAGGATATTCTCTACAGCTAAGCTTGACTTTATGAAGGTTAGAGACAAGATGGATATTGCAGCCCTCCAAGTCAGCATTTGATTTGGGGTGGTGGGCTGGCAGATCCAAGATGGCTTCCTTGTATTTCCTATATTTCCCTGGACAGAAGAGTCCTAACTTTAACATGGGTTAGGGATGCTCCTTTACTTTCTGCGTGTTCCAGACTGGTGACTTGTGGGGAAATATGGCATTATCACTACTTTCAAATGAATACTTTGGGATCTTCTTGAACATAGTAATTAGTTGAACTTATATTCATTTTATATCTAGGTTGTAAATCTTCATTTCTGTATACATTGTCTACCTTATAGAATGTAAGTTCATTGAAGGCAGAAACTATTTAAATTTCTGTCTTTGTCTTCCCTACACCTAGCACAATTACCAGCATATGGTAGGTATTTAATAAATGTTTGAATGAATTGAGGGGGAAAAGGAGGAAGAAAGAGAAGTGGGGAAATGAATAATATGTGACTTATCCCTATGATTAACTTTAGTTAACTCCATGGTTGTCATAGACATAAGGACCTGCTCTTCATAGCTTTGTCTGGGTTTATGAGAAACTCTCTCTTACACAGGAGGTCAGAATTCATTCAAAGAAAAAGTTGCTTCAGATTTTTTTCCTTTGCCAAAATTTCTGATTCCATGCAACTCTTCTGAGCAAATCTTTGGCTTTTAAAGCATGGTCTGAGTAAAGTGAACTGTACATCTACTCAGGGCCTTTTGTTTAGTACTTTGTATATTGGGTTATCTTGCTTCTAAGAAATGGGCCAGCAATGCCAGAGATATATTGGCCCTAACACATTATGTCCCTGTCCATGGTTCATGGTGCTGATCTCTCTTGGAATTCTCTTCCCCTTTTGGACACCAACATGGGACCAGGAGAAGTGATGTGCCTGAGGTCTTACAAATTACTCAGAAGTTTCATTTGAGTGATCTCCCATAAAAGTGAAAAGAAACAGAAAGGAAAGGCTGAGGGTGTTTTAATCCTTTAAAATCTCTACCTGATTTTCTCATACCCACAACCTAATTTCTTTGGATACGTTGGCTTACATGAAGGCCAATGCTTATTCCCCTGGTTGTATTCATTGTGTGGTATGTTATGACTGCAAAATCAAAAGCCAGTAGGAAAACAAAACAAAACAAAACAAGGTAGCAACAGGAAAGAACCTAAGGCTCATTAGCATTTATTTACAGTTTGTTGAATGTTCTGGAGGAAGGACCTAAGCTAGTCACCTCCTGGAATTCTTGTCCCCAGAGCATCCTAGCTTGGGATGCACATAATGAATGCAGGTAGCAGGAGATGACGGGAGCTTGAGTCACATGTTGAGGTTGAGGCCCTGGGGGTTATTTACTCTCTCAAGTCCTTGGAGGGAATGGCTTTCTGGGTTGTAGGGGGTGATTTTTTGTCTTTTCCTCTTAGACCTGGCACAGGCAGGAGCACAGAAAGGAAAAATTATCTCTCTACAAGACAGAGATTTAGATCTTCTTGTCATGTTTTATAAATCTTAGATAATTTTTTAGAGTTATAATGTATATATTGAATATATATAAAATATATATTAATATTAATATATAATAATATATAATGAATATATTGTGTTTCTAAATCACTAATAATAAGAGAAATACACATTAGAACAACCCAAGAGGCTTCACACCTCTCAAATTGGAAAAAAATAACAGAGGATGAAAATGGCAAATATTGAAAGTGCTTTGCACAGTGCCTAGCATATAGTAGGCACTTAATGAATGTTTGATTGGAAGGGCTGTAGGAAGATAGGCACACTAATGCATTGTTGCTGTGAAATGGTCTGACCATTCAGACTCCTCTAAAAAAAGTCATAGAACTGTAGGTACCCTTTGATGTAATGAGACCACTAGAGGGTATAATTGCCAAGGAGGTAAAACACAGAGGGAAAAGTTCTATATATGCAAAAGAACAGTAGCATTTTTTTTTTTGTGACAGCAAAAACAGAGACAGAGAAACCAAACCAGAAACAAAGGGAGCTTCCATTAATTGAGCTTGAATAAATTATGTTGTGTGTATGTAACAATATTTTTGTGCCAAAAAATTGATAGATATGAAAAATTTAGAGAACTTAGGAAGACTTGTATGAGCTGATACAGAGGGAAGGAAGCAGAACCAAGATCACACAATGATCAAGGAATTGAAAGGAAAATCACTTTAAAGATATTAGAAAGCAGAGACCAATTATGACTTCATAAACTGATGACAAAACAAACCTCTTGCCTCTTGGCAGAAAAGTAATGGTCAGTTGGACAACATGCATTTATTAAGAGCTTACTATGTATTAGGTATTGTTCTAAGAGCTGGGCATACAAAAGAAGAGGAAAATATGGCCCCTGCCCTCAAGGAGTGCACTTTCTAATGGAGGAAACAACATACAAAATAAGACTTTTAGTCTCAGTTATGTATTCATTTGTTTTGCTTGACTATGCATTTTTATTACAAAGGAAGGCTTCTCCTTGGAGAAGGAGTTAAGACAAGATGGCTTTGTTGTGGTTTCATGATGTGTTTTAGTGGCACTTTTTCAAAGAATTAAGAGTCAGACCACCTCTAATCAACGCATAGGCATTTACTGAAGATTGATACCCCTCAGAAGCAGGCCAGGTTCCAAGAGGAACCAGCAACTTTAGAGAAAGCAAGATGGATTTTTATAGGGTAAACATGCAATTACACAACAGAAATTATGAACATTAAAAGGGCAGGAGGGATTTGTTAAGGGATAAGGGAGGTGGCCCTTCTGTGGTTCACTGGTCAAATATTCTGGTCATGCTGCCCTTTGATTGCCTAACTATTGTGGTCCTGTCTGGTCAAGATGGATAGTTAGGTATTATGGTCCTCTCTTGACCTAAATGGATGATGTGATTCTGATTGAGTATAACAAGACACCTGTTCAGATATGTGAATTGGATCTGAGGGCAGGGACTAGCTAGGGGCAGTGAGTCTGGGGGCCTGTGGTGTGGTTAAAGCCAGATTATGTGGTTCTATCAGGACATGCTTTCTATTCACTGGGATCCATAAGGAAGTTAGAATATTGGGTCTTGGGGCAGCTTTATTAGGATTTCATCAGGTTAGTGGTTAATAATCTGTATTTTAAAAAGCACTAGTAAAACATTTTTTTAACTGCATAGAAGAACAAAAATGCAGGAGACCAAAACAGAATTTTTGTTACTCCTTGTTTAACTTAAAAATATATTTCTTTAAAAAAACTCTAGCAGAAGTTCATAGTTATTTTTACAACACTTTCAACCAACCAACCAATCAACCTATAAACAGTTGTTAAGTGCTTACTATATACTAGGCACCATGCAAAACGCTAAAGATACAAATAAAGTTAAAAACAACCCCTATCCTGAGCTTCTTTGCATATAGGGATTTTTGTATTTGTTGGTGATTGTCAAGCTCACTATTAACAGAAGAACCAGCCTTTGTCAGTTGATAACATATTTTTTAATCCTTAAGAGACTAGAAAATAGAGTAGTATGCAAAGTTTCAAAGTAAAATTATAATGTATTTTTTCTGTTGGTTTTTTTTTTGCATTACATTTGCACAGAGAAAAGAAATTATAGTAGAAGTATAAACCTTTTTTTTTCATCAAATAGAAAGACTATGCCTGGTCTTTCTAGCCTTATTATTATTATTATTATTTGCTTCTTGGAGGGGGGAAGGCAGGACAATTGGGGTTAAGTGACTTGCCCAAGGTAACACAGCTAGTAAGTGTTAAGTGTCTGAGCTGGATTTGAACTCAGGTCCTCCTGACTCCAGGGCCAGTGCTCTATTCACTTCACCACCTAGCCGCCCCTATCATTTTTTTTGCCTTGGGGCAGTTGGGGTTAAGTGACTTGCCCAAGGTAACACAGCTAGTAAGTGTTAAGTGTCTGAGGCTGGATTTGAACTCAGGTCCTCCTGACTCCAGGGCCAGTGCTCTATTCACTTCACCACCTAGCCGCCCCTATCATTTTTTTTTTTAAAGAAAATAGATCAACAATGAAGAATTTTGACTCCAGAGTATGAACAAGTGAAACATGCCTCCATTTTCTTAGCACAGGGATGGTGGAGGTATGGAACTAGGCATTTGTTAATAGACACAATCAGTGTGGAGGCTGGTTTTGTTAAATGACTTCGGTTACAAGGGAAGATTCTATTGGGAGTGGGGAAAGTCACTGAATAGGGACAGTGGCCACAAACAAAAACATTGACAAAACATTTATTGAAAATGAAAGTCTTTGAGACCCACATTTTAGACATGAGGAAACTGAGACCCAGAAAGGTTAAAAGACTGACAGCCCAAGGTTCTGTTTAGTAAGTGATAAAGGTGGGAACAAGTAACTTTTATTGGTGGCAGAGCTGGGGGTGTTGCCTTTAGGTCTTTTGACACCAAACCCAGTACTTTTCTCATCATGTCTTGCTGCTCTGGGGAAAAGCAGTGACTGGCACTGCTCTGGTGGCTTTGTTTAATTATTTGGTACAAGGGAGAATTCAACCTGGCCTGGTGCCTATTTCCAGAAATGACTGCAATGTAAAACTTTTTTTTTAAACATTGCTTGGAAATCAGAAGACCTGGGTGTGAATCTTACCTCTTCGACCTTGGGTTCCTGAGCTGCTCCTGTCTCAGGAGGGTGACCTCACCCCTAAAGGAATTGCTGCAAAGCAAGAAGTTTTGTGGAAAGAGGAACTCCATGTAGCTAAGGGACTCCATGGATGGACACTTGGGCTGCCCAGCCTATGGAACTGTCAATCTCAGGCCTCTGTATTCACTGCTATGAGCAAGCCAGGAGCAGTTATTCTCTTGGGATTCAATTATTCCCAGTCACAATATCACACCTCTGTCTCAACACCTGCTACTGAGCCCCTGGGACAGAAACTGGGCCAGAAGTTGATTAATGATGCAGAGTGGGTGACTTATTAAGGGAGGGATTCCTCACTCTTCGTCTCCCAGGCACTGGATGCTAAAAGATCAGTCAGGCAGTGGAGCCCCTATAAAATGTTGGGGTTGGGAATCCTAGCTAACCTTCCTTTTAATGCCTGTGTTTGGTCAGCTTTGACTGTAGCTAAATTATTATTAAGCTCAAGTTTCTAATCCCAAAGATGGCCAGAAGGAAATATTCTAGAACGGTATGGGCAGTTTAGTCTTCTCGAATACACAAAGCCCCTGTTTTATGTCAGGCACTTAGTTAAGCAATGAGGATACAAAGAGAGGCAAAAAACAGTCTAAGTTTATTTCTGGCTCCAAGGCAGTAATGCAGGCACTCTGAGATGTTTCTGGGTCCCAATTTTTCAGGCCCTACTTCTAGCCATATTTCTAGTATATGCACTAGGGGCAAGATGGAGTAGAGGATAGAGAACTGAGGGAATCAGGAAAACCAGGTTCTAGTTCTGCTCTGACACAGATGGACTGTGGGACCCAGGCAAGTCACCTAACCTCTCTCTGTCTCTATTTCTTCCCTCCCTCCCCCACTTTCTCTCTCTCTCTCTCTCTCTCTCTCTCTCTCTCTCTCTCATTCCCTCTCTTTTTCTCTTTATCTCTGCCTCTCTCTTTTTCTCTTTCCCTCTTTCTCCCTCTCTTTTTCCTTCTCTCTCCCTCTCTCTTTTATCCCTCATTTTCTTTCTTTCTTCCTCACTTTCTCTCTCTCCCTCTCTCCCATCCTCTCTCTTTTTCTTTCTAACTTTCTCTTTCTCTTTCTTTTCCTCCCTCTTCCTTCTTTCTCTTTCTCCCTCTTTCTTTTCCTCTCTCCCTCTCTATCTTTTTTCTCCTTCATTTTCTCTCTTTCCCTTACTTTCCCTCTTTTTTTCTCTCCTGTTCTTTCTCCCTCTCCCTCTTTTTCTCCCACTTTTTCTCTTTCACCCTCATTTTCTCTCTTTCTCCTTTCCTCCTATCTCTCTTTTTGTATATACACATACATATGTATACATACACATATACATGCACCCAATATGTAGCATGTATCTATCTATCTATCTATCTATCTATCTATCTATCTATCTATCTATCTAGATATGTAGATAAATATACTTGATAAATAAGCCAGTTCTCTGTTCTTCCCTATGGCTCAGGGAAACCTCTCAAACTTATGAAGCATTCTTTTCTTGCAAGTAGGGGATTGACTCTTTTTCTTTTTCCTTTTCTGTTATTTATTGGTTTTTAAAATTAAACTTTATTTTTTAATAGATAAGAATTTATTTTCTCTCCTTATCCTCCCTTTGGAAAAAAAAGAAAACACATAAAGATGAATAAAGTTTCTCTGATAAAAGTTTTATTTCCAAGATATATAAGAAACTGATTCAAATTTGTAAGAATCAGAGCCATTCTCCAACTGGTAAATAATGTGAATATGTGAATCAGCAGTACTCAAGAGAAGAAATACAGGTAATAGGTAATATCCAATGTGAGTGAAACTTATGGTATAATATTAGAATCCTCCATCCCACAAACCTCCCTTTGGTTCTTCATTTTGAGAACGAACCATATGAAAAAAAAATTCTAAATTACTAATAGAGAAATGCAGATTAAAGCAACTCTGAGGTTCTACACCACACCTGTTAGAGGGAAAGTTGACAGAAAGGGAAAATGACAAATATTGGAGGGACTGAGTTAATTAGGCCCTTAAATGTGCAGTTGTTTTGATTCTGTCTGAAGGAGATAGAACAGCTTCTTATCAGAAGGGTAAACCTCCTTCCTGCCTCCCTAAAGCCACAACAAAGCAGGGACCACAGGAATTAACAATTAAAGGCATAGATTCAAAGACTTTCCCAGTAGTTACTAACTTTAGGGGATGTACCCCAAACTATGTAATTATAAGCCATCTCCTGAGAAGTTTCCAGTTCAATTCAACAAACATTTATTAAGGGCCTCCTTTGTATCAGGCACCAGACTAAGTTAACTTTAGTTGCAGTTACAAAGCTCTTTCCCATCTATTATCTGTACTTTTGTCTTCACAATAACCCTGTATAGGATAGGCATTGTTCCCCTTTTTTACATATGGGGAAACTGAGGCAGAGAACCCCCCCCACCCCTTTATGACTTGCCCAAGGACTTTAACTTCTGACTTAATCTTAAACTAATTAATCTAAAACTAAACTAATCTGACTTAATCTTCTGACTTCAAGCCCCTTGCTCTTGAGGGCCTATAGAGTGTCTAGTACCCTACTAGGTATTTGGGGAAGACATATTAAATACTAGGTCTAGTTATCGCCATTCCCAGACTATTTTCCACCTCATCACCTATTTATTCAACAAACATTTATTTCATGCTTACTATTTGCAGGTAGAATATTGGGAGAGGGGAGAAAGAGAAAAGTTGCACTCAGAGATTATAGGGTAAGGTATGAGATAAGGCTAAGTCATATTAATTCCAAGAGATAAATACAGTAATTACCAGAGTGAATGGTTGTAGGTTAGGGGCACCAAATATTGTCTGTCTGCCATCTTTCTATCCCTCCATCCATGGCTTGATGGGGCTTTGGGTAGTTTTGATACCAATGGTGACCAACACAATGCAGAAGATATTTTGACCTCCAGCCTCCTCCAAGTCCACCAAAGTGACATTTGGCCTGGAAAGAACAAAAAGGAAATTGGAGAAAGAAATCAATTAATTCCAGAATATTATATAGCTGGAAGGGACCTCAGAGACCATCCAGTCCAATTTCCTCATTTTATAACAATGAGGGGAAGATTACACTACTCATAAAATTTCAAATCTAGGTTTTCTAAGTCCAAGGCATTTAATATATATTTTTCTCCATCATTCTGGTCACCACTGAGATGAGAAAAGGATGTTTGATACCAAATTCTTAGGGTTCAATATTCCTCCAGAGCAATGAAGCCTTCCTTCCTGATTTTTGTGGTCTAGGGTCAGGAGACAGGGAACATGCACGGTGATTGAAACTTGGGGTACAATATTAGAGGTTCCCACAAATCTCCCTTTAGTTTTTGGTTCTGGGAATGAGGCCTATAGCCAATACATATTCCCTTAGAAGTTTGGAACTCTCTGGTCTATGAGCTCGGGGTCCTTTCAGTTGACGGTATCAAATGGACTGTATGAAGAAGTAGAGTAATATTTGCCTCTCTCTAAGTGGATGTCCAAATCTTGCCCCCATCATCACTACCTACACCTTTTACACACACACTCACATAGACACATGGACAGACCAACAGACACACACACACACACACACACACACACACACACACATGCATATACAAAGAAAAATTTTCTGCATGAGACTTTCTGGACCTTGACGATTTTGACTTGGTCCTGTTACCTAGGATGGAAAACACATTCTTTGGGTTACACATCTTTAGTGATTAGTATATTGAAGAAAAAACCCAGAACTATAATGTCACAAAACCCCCTTGACATGGCACATAGATTAAAACCTATTTTGATTCTGTTTGTGGGAAGAAGGTAGAGAAAGGTCAGTCGTATTAAACTATTCATCTCTTCTGGGGGCTGCAGTGAGGGGCTCTGAGCAGCCAGAGCTGAGGGTGAAGTTTGCTAATTGAACAAATGACCTTCAAACAACCAGGTGATGGTAAAATAGGGTTTAATCTGGAGTGATAACATGGTGTAGTGCCAAGATGTTCCTGAGTTTCTGCCCTGGGTCTGACACTGAATTAATTCTGTGTAAATTATTCTAGCCTCAGTTTTCTTATCTATAAAATGCAAAAACCTAACAGAGAAATAGCAACTGTTGGCCCATCTCACAGTTTTGTGAAAATTGAATGAGGCAACTGATGGAGGTGAGAGATATGTAATTGATACGAAACAATTTTGCCTCATGGGAGTCTTGGCAAGGGGACTCGGATGCCTGAATGCAACAGGTGTTTTGAATGAACTTTGCAGAATGTTTTCCAAAATAATTTGCCTGGAAGAGTATTGAATTTGTCAGCAGAAGGCCTGGGTTCAAGATCTGCTTCCATTAATGTGTGGTTTTAGGCAAGTTATCTCCTTTAAAGAGACAGTGGAATGGACCCTGGATTTGGACATGGGTATGAATCCTACTTTCTAGCTCTGTTATTTACTACTCATGTGACTTTAGGGTACTCTAGATGACCTTTAAAGATCATTTTATTAATCATTTAGCAATCACTTATTAAGTACCTACTTTCCACTAGCAATTCTATCTCTACACCTACATCTTCTCTCTGGGCCTCAGTTCATTATCAATACAATTTATGACTACATGATCTTTGAAGTCCCAGCTTTAAAACTATGATTCTACCCTTGGTCAATGACGTTTATTCTCCTTTCCTTTTCCCTTGTTCTCTTCTTCAATCACCTCGATTTCTTTTGCTGTCTGTGTTCCCGAGTCAAGAGAAATCAAATGGATACTTAAAATTCCCCTACAAATATAGGTCCTCAAGAGAATCAAGGAAGCAGAGACTGGAAAGGAGACTGGCCTGATGGTGGATTTTTATCAATCTTCTCACCCCTGTGGTCATTAATTAGTAGCTGTTCTGGATGCATCAAAGGTCAAATAACTCAGTGCTGCCTCCTGCATAACAGCTTTGCTCCCTTGGTAAGTCATTGCTTGGGGGTCATGTTACTTTATTAAGCCATGGTAGCTGAAGTCTTGGTTCCAGTGACCACTCTCCCTTGAGCAGATCATGTGAATCTGCCTGTGCAGAGAGAGTCAGATAAAGTAATGCTATTTATCCTTCAGTTGTATTGAAGTACATTCCTGAATTAACATGATTGAAGAGGGAGACATAAAGTTTTTTAAGTGATAAATGTAGTTTACCAAGAGTCTGCTTCTTTTGTGAACAAACTTTGTGTAGGGGATAGATAGCAGTTCTATCTCAAGAGAAAATCTCTGCTTGTTAGGCTCATATCAAATCAACAAACATGTATTGAGCACTTACTATATGCCAGGCACTGTGCTAGGTTCTGGGGGTAACAAGAAAGGCAGGTTCTCTGCCCTGAAGGTTCTAATGAGAGAGACAATATACTAATAGTTATAGATAATATACTAATAGTGTATGTGTATACACACATATTTATTTAATTTATATTAACTTATATTAACATTTAGCTTCACAGCAATGTCTAAGAGATGGCTTCATATATATTTTCACTTGTGTCCAACTTTTTGTGACCCCATTTGGGGTTTTCTTGGCAGAGATACTAGAGTGGTTTGCCATTTCCTTCTCCAGCTCATTTTTATAGATGAGGAAACTAAGACAGACAAAACAAAGCAAGCAAAGCTGTTATGCAGGAGGCAGCATTGAGTTATTTGACCTTTGATGCATCCAGAACAGCCACCCATTAATGACCAGAGGAGTGAGAAGATTAATAAAAATCCACCATCAGGCCAATCCTTTCTCGTTTCTGCTTCCTGGATTCTCTTGACACAAACAGAGTGAAGTGACTTGCCCAGGGTCACCCAAGTAATAAGTATCTGAGGCTGGATTTGAACTCAGGAAGATGAGTTTTCCTGACTTCAGACCTGGTGCTCTATACACTGTGCCACCTAGCAATTAGCTGCCTCCTTCATATGTATGTATATATGTCCATATATGTGTGTATGTCTAATATCTATTTCATATATAAATAAACAGTTCTTTTTTTGGAAACTTCTATTTCATTAAAAGCAATTTGCCTCCATATATTACTTTTTCTTCATGGTTCTGAACTGAGCTGTTTAAGAGATTATCTCTTCATTGGAGAGGTCATTAGGATCTTCTCCAGGAGCATAGATCCAGTCCCCAGTTTTAAGCTCTAAGAGAGACACAAGGTATTTTTCTGTCAAAGCCCTCATCTTTTTTAGGCCATAACGGAAAAGGAATGCTGGAGACAGAGATTTCTGGTCTTTAAGTTTTGGGCCAGAGTGAGAGCATTAAAGCAGCCAATATTATTATACACATATTTGTTCAGCAGGATTTCTAAGTGTTTCCTGTGGTGATTATCACATCACAAACCATTGATGGATTTGATAAATAAATAAAACAACTCTGTAATTTGAGTCAGCATCTTGAGTTCTCACTGGGACATGGAGAAAGCATTCAGTGAAATCAGTCGTAGAAGTCCTTATTGTCTTGTGAAGGCCCCTGCTCTCTTCTGTATTATATGTGAGTGTTTATAACAGCATGAAATAATGCTTCCTGCCATATTCTCTGTCCATTTCTGTGACAGTGAGATGGACCATGGCTGTGGGTCCAGTAAATTAGCTTCCTTCACCACACAATAGAGTCCACAGCACTGTCCAAGAGACGGCTTCATTTCTTATGGGTTTTATGGCAAAGTGATTGTGTATACAAATTAGATCAGTGTTCAGCCAAACAAATGCTTATTTTATGAGTGACTTGCTCTCTCCAAGGCACTGACTTTGCCCAGAGGCTTATGAATTCAAAGTGAGATGCCCAGAGCTGAGACCTGCCAAGTTTTCATCTAATTGACTTGGACATGGGATCTCTTCGTTCTTCCCATTCAATCATCACCTTATATTCCTGGCTAAAAAGCTGCAATTATTTGAAGTAGCTGAAATTTGAATGACCTAGATAATTAGCTCAGTGAAGCT
The DNA here is from genome assembly GCA_011680675.1 of Gymnobelideus leadbeateri. Taxonomy (NCBI): domain Eukaryota; kingdom Metazoa; phylum Chordata; class Mammalia; order Diprotodontia; family Petauridae; genus Gymnobelideus; species Gymnobelideus leadbeateri. The sequence continues at coordinate 203,167 of WOXC01008412.1, read as the reverse complement.
GGCTTAAAGTTTATTGACACAAATGCCAGTTCCATTAAAGGTTTGGTACAAAAAGAATGCCGGTGAGACAGCTGGTTGCAGTGAATTGAACAGTGAATGGCAGCAGATACGTAGATAGTGCAAGGGGTTTGCAGTAATTACTCTAATTTCCATAACCCACTTTGCACTGGATTATGGAAAATCAGAAAGGCTTTAGTGTTGATCAGACCTTCCTTATCCTTTATCCAGGCATCATGCTGTGCAGGAATGCAGAGTGAATGTGATTTCCCTCCTTAAAGCAGCCTCCTTAAGGTCCTGACTTTGGTCACTCAGGGGGCCACTTAGTTCATTGCCTCTTCCTCTAGTTTATGGTCACCTACAGCACAGCTGAGAAAGCTTGTACATAGAGTTATATAATTCTGTAGTTATAGAAATTTGTGCTAGAAAGGATTTCCCTAACTGATGGGCATGAGAGGATGCCTTTAAAAGTGAATTTGTTATTATAAACTTAATAACCATCCAACAAAAAAGACATAAAATAAGGAAAAAGTTTTATATTAAACTCCTAGTAATTAGCAAACTAGAACCAGATGATAACAAGGCAGATAACAAGAAAGCAAAGAAAATTTTTTTTGTCCTAAATGACCTTCCAAATCTGTCTGAAGTTTATTACCCTGTTTGTTTCACCTCAACAGATAATGTGATTTTCTCTGATATTTTCCAATCAAAACACTTCTCCCTCACCACCACTCTCCTATGTCTGTATGGAACAGGTCTTGCTGCTGAGAGCTACTCAAGACTGATCCAAGGTGACTACTGGAGAGAGAGAGAGTAAGACTGAATGAGGTTCCAAGCCCTAATTTGGAAATGGTTTCATTTTGTGATGGCCCTGGCTGTGTGTGTGCGTGCGCGCGCGTGATTTGATGACATTAGGCTGACTCTGAACATCTGAACTTGACCAGGTGATCAATCTGTTGAGCTAATTTCTTCTTCTACAGTTAATTCTCTGTTAGTTAAATGATGGGTTATATGACATATATTATATATGCACATATCTATTTATATGTGTGTGTTTCATTGCTCTTTTTTGCTGTGTCATTTTTGAGAATAGATAGTACTCAAAGGAAACGTGAAAGAAGTAACTCTTAAAGAGCACACTTCAATAACTGTTAGAGGTATTGCAGAGGCTAATGGTATGAGGAAATGAAGTATTTCAAGCCCATAATGAAACAAGATCAATTACACTGACGTTTGAAGGAAAGTGTTATAAAGATGAAAAGCAGAACCAAGAACTAACAAACTATTGCTGTGAAAAATCTTAATTGATCCTCGGGAATCAGGCAGAGACCTTCAGAGGAACCTGGCAACTGGAGTTATTTCTTCTTCTTCTTCTTCTTCTTCTTCTTCTTCTTCTTCTTCTTCTTCTTCTCCTTCTCCTTCTCCTTCTCCTTCTTCTTCTTCTTCTTCTTCCCTTTTGGAGGGCAGTTGGGGTTAAGTGACTTGCTCAAGGTCACATAGCTAGATTTTGTGTTAAGTGTTTGAGGCTGGATTTGAACTCAGGTCCTCCTCCTGACTCCAGGGCTGGTGCTCTATTCATTGCATCACCTAGCTGCCCCACAGCATAGACTTCTTGAAGTTAGAAGAACAGAAAGATCAGTAAAAGACTGTCTATGAAGAAAAAACATTTGTCACAAGCAAGGAATAGAGTACTGAAGATTGAAAAGGGTCATTTTTATTGATGAAACTAATTACTTTTCATTCAAGGTTATTCCAAAGCAATTGCCAGAAAGAATCCATATGAGCCTATAAGGTCTGGGCCTCTTTGTAAGACTGTAAAATATCCACCTGTGTTTTGTAGATTTTTTTTTTACTTTTATTATTCCTTGAAGTCTTGTTTCTATTGAGGGAGTGATGAACTCTGACAAATATATTTGAATTTGTATCTGTAACACTTAGCCCAGTGTCTAGCATACAATAAGATAAATGCTTATTGATTGATTGTAGTGAAGAGTCAAATTGCTTTGGAATTGCAAGAATCCCCAAAGGGAGATTAAAATTTGTACCACAACTTTGCACCATCATAAAAGGTTAAGACATTTTTTTTTAAGTTTGTGTGGGAAATGACCTAACTTAAACCCCATTGGAAAATCCATTGGCCTTATTCAAGACTAGATGTGGAAAAGTGTCCCCAACACCACTGCTGGACTACCTGTATGTTCTTGGGTAAGTCACTTCCCCTGGAAAGGCCTGGAAGGGACAAGTAAGAGAAGACTGAAGCTAGAATTGATTCAGAACCAGCAGTCGTTTTGCTTGGTGAGACCCCAGAGTTCAGTCCTTACACCCTTTGCTTCCCTCCATTCCTGGAATGTCATCCTTCTAAAACTCTGATCCCTTTTTAAAAAATATGTTTTATTTTTAATTTATGGAATAAAATAAACATTTCCATAACATAGTATAATAAAAAAAATGATTGCACACCAAGCTAAAAATCTACTATGTATAACTTGCTATCCTTTTAAATATACAGCAAGGTTATCATGTAAATTTCTTTTTTTTCCTTTCCATCCCCCTCACCCCACCCTAGAGATGGCCACCATTAGAGCCAAATAGGTATCTATATGTAAAAAACCTATCCAATTGCATTTCTATTCCACTAGAAGGAGAGGTTCAGGAGGGAAGTGATTCAATCCTGCCCTTCTCCCCACTTCTCACCCACTGCAGGCAGCAACTGGAAACCCTGTTTCTTTTCAATGCTTGTTTATGTCTCTATGATATTTGAAAATACATTTAAAAATGTGACAGCTTGCAGTGAGAAATAAAAGAAAACATTTTCTTCTTTGGATTAGATCAACCAACCAATAAGCATTTATTAAGCACCTACTGTGTGCTAGGCACTGCAAATGGCACAACAGAAAAGAAACAGTCCCTGCCCTAATGTTCACTCTGACTCTGATATTTTGATTGGTTGAGTGCCTCACACCACCTGCCATATTGTGCTAACCCCAGTTATGTTTCACTTTTTAGCCTTACCACCTTCTTGCCTGCCCCCAAAAGGGAGCACCCTTTTCCCCATTTCACTCTTCACCTCCACCCTCCCCAGTCGCTTTTCAGGTCTGGAATCATAATTTTCTTCAATACTATTACATTGTCAATGAGCCCAGGATGTGCGCTCAAGGGGTGGCTAGGTAGCACAGTGAATAGGACACCAGGCCTGGAGTCAGGAGGACCTGAGTTCAAATGCTGGCCTCAGACACTTAACACTTACTAGCTGTGTGACCTTGGGCAAGTCATTTAACCCCAATTGCCCTCCCCCCCAAAGCTAAATAAATAAATACTTAAAAAAAAAGTGTGCTCATCTCCTCCCCTGTATATCCACTCATCATCTCTGTGACTTCCGTACCCAAGCTCTTCTGCCCACCACCACAACCCTATTTGTGTTCTTCTCACTATTAGAATAGAAGATCTTTGAGGGCAAAGTTTATTAGCATTCCCAGTACTTAGCACAGAGTAAGGACTTAAATGCTTTTAAAAATTCATTTATTCATTCAGTCTGGGATTCCTCTTATCACTGTTAGTTCCTTTGCTGAGGTTTCTTCTCCACTTACTAGTTCCATAGCTCAGTCATCAGAACTAGAGAGAGAAACAAACTGCTTTTGTCAGACAATCAGACCTAGGCTATGAAGGAACAGTTCTCAGAGTATATAGGTCAGAAGCCTCTGGGACCAAAGAACCAACAAAACTCATCTTTAAGCATGGCTGCAGCTGGTCTCTGTGATAGAGTTTATTCCTTTAATCATCTGTGCTATATAGTGATAGTTCGAGGGGTAGAGAAAAAAGCTTCCTTGACATCACTCATTTGTCAGATCTCACTGCTGGGAAGATAAGGGAGAATGAGAGAGGACATGGTTCCATACCCAAAGCTGCAGCCTCCAGGGAAGATCTTCCAAGTCTTTGGTTGGCGGCGGCAGAAGTAGGCAATGAACATCTGATATCTTGCCATGGTGACATATACATTAACACTACTCCCCCTACATGTATACCTGAGAGCCTCCCTACTCCTCTCCCACCCCCAATATATTTTTTCAAGAGAAATATGAGTTGTTATTCATTAAAAGAACATATCCTGTCTCTTTCTGTGTGTCAACATAAGAATTTTCCAGTGGAGGGCGGCTAGGTGGCACAGTGAGTAGAGCATCAGCCCTGGAGTCAGAAGGACCTGAGTTCGGATCCGGCCTCAGACACTTAACCCACACACAACCAAAACCCTAGCCGTGTGACCTTGGGCAAATTACTTAACTCCAATTGCCCTCCGAAAAGCAAAAGCAAAAAAAAAAAAAAAGAATTTTCCAGTGGAGCAAACCTAGAGATGATTCATTGCCTCCCATGGAGCAGAATCCTTCCACCTTCAGTCTGAGAGCTCTAGGGATGGGAAGCTAAGGCAAACTGACACCCTTTACCTTGGGCTGTTGCTTATTGTTATTCTTGGTCTGCCTTCTGCCACTTTCCTTCAGTTTCCTCATCTGTAAAATGGGGTTAATAAGACTTGTACTATTGATGTAGGTGACAGGCTCTGTAAATCTTAATGCATCATATATATGAGAAATATTATTATGATTTGTATTTTAAAATGAGTAAAGGGAGGTCTAGAGTGATCAAGTTGTTTGCCCAAGATCATGTAAGCTGAGAAGTAGAGGAGCTAGGACTCTAACCCAGTCTTTCAACTGTATATCCAATACTTTTTCTATCCTACCATGAGAGGGGGGTGGGGTAGAGAAGAGAGAAGAGGGGAGAGAAAGAAAGGGGGAGCCAGCAAAAAGGAAAAAAGAAAGCAAGAGAAAGGGAGAAAGAGGGAAGGAGAGAGAGAGAGAGGAAGAACGGAGGGGAGTGAATGCTAATCTGGTTTTGCTTATGAAGCTTAATATGATCTAGCTGCAGTTGGGAAGTCAGTTACAGATTTTGCAAACAAGGTGACATGTAAGTTCAATTCAATTTAATTCAACAATTATTTCTAGAGTGCCTACTATGTTCAAAGCATTGAACTAGGTCCTTCAGGGGATATTTTTCAGAAAGAATATGATATAGCAAAGGACAAAAGAAAACTTAGAGGGAAACACAGAAAAGGTGGGTAGCATTGAAAACAATGTATAGAATTTATTACATAGGTTTTTTTTTTAAGTAAATAGTCTGAAAAAGAACTTTATCATTTTATACTGAATCCATTCTTTATGTTCTGTTGGCTACATGGAAATGTTCTCTTTTTTTCTCATTTTGTATTTTTTTCTCATTTGTATATCACTATTTTCTCATTTAAAATGAACAAAAAAATAAAAATAAGAGTTGGCTTTTGCCTTTGAGGAGCATACAATCTACTTAGGAAAGAGAGTTATAAATGCAAATAAGAAAGTAAAAGGGGCACCAAATGATGGATAGCCACATGTAGAGTGAATAATAGATATTTGATAAATGTTAAATTGGACAGAATACATCAGCAGAAAGCCCTAATTATTCTATAAATCATATCATGGGCACTGATAGAACTCTGGACCTGGAGTCAGGAAGATCTGAGTTCAAATCTGGCCTCAGAAACTTACTAGCTGTATGACCCTGGGCAAGTCACTTAATCCTCCTTTGCCTCAGTTTCTTCATCTGTCACCAAGAGTAGAACATGACTGAAGCAACTGAACAACAAAAAAACATGAGTTTCTCATCCTATATCCATATGGTTAATATTTTGCTGAAATTGAGATATTCCATGTCTGTAGCACCCCCACACATTTATGAGTCTAGTAACCCTGTCAAAAAAGGACAATGAGGTTAATCTGGCATGACCAGTTCCTTTAAAAAGTAAGTTTTATTGAAGCCTTTTTTTTTTTATATCACATTCTCAGTAAATATACTGTTATGCCTTCTCTTCTTGCCCCAAATTGAAGCTTTCCTTTTAACAAAGAAAAATAGCCAAACAAAAACACTGATTCAGTGATTATGTCTGACAGTGTGGTCACCATGGAACACATTCTTTTTTTTTTTATTGGTCAAGTAAACAAATGCTTTATTAACTTCTGTTTTACATCATTCATTTCCGCCAGATTTTGAGTTACAATCATTTTCCCCCCATTATTCCCCTACCCAACCTCCCAGAATAGTAGTCCCACAAGATATCACTTCCTCCAATCTGCTCTCTCCCATACCTTCTCCCATACCCCCATCGACTTTTCCATTAGAGGAAGGTGAATCTTTGTGTCCAATGCCTGCACATCTTATCTCCCTATTACAAGCGAAAGAGTATTAATAATAGTATTTATATATATTTGAAACATTTAATGTTACGACCTCGAATTTCAGATCCATTTCCTTCCTCCCTTGTCACCCATTCCTTCTTGGGAGATAAGTAATTCAGTACATGTTGTACATGTCTAGCTATGCAAGACATTATCATAGTAGATATATTGTACAAGGCTGCTTATAATTCCCTCCCACTCATCCCACCCCCCACCTGGTCTATTCCCTATATAATCCTGTCCCTCTTCTATAGTGGGTACTTCCAACCTCCCCTCACCCCAAGGATGCCCTCCCATCCATCATCCCTCCCCTCATCCCCCTTCCCCCTATCCTGCTGCAGGTTGAGATATCCCATTTAGTATGTATGTCATTTTCTCCCTGAACCAAATTCAATGTGAATGTGGTTTTGCCTTTTTAGCCTTCCTTATTCTCCCCCTCCTTTGCAACCACTTCCCCTTGCTTCTTCTACATGGGATAGTTTACACTACCCTGTCTCTCCCCATCTCCTCTTGCCACTTTCCTCTCTCACCTCATAATTTCATCCCTTGAGTATTCTCCCTTCCCAACAAATTCAACCTATGCCCTCTATCCATATATAACTGTAACCATATACACACACATTCACATATGTATTCATATGACCACACCCCCTTCTTCCATTATTTTCATAGTGAGAAAGATATCATCAGTCACAGTTATTGCTTTTCCATAAAGGAATGTAAATAGTTCAACTTTGATAAGTTCCTTTTGATTTCTTTTCCCTGATTACCTTCTCAGGCATCTCTTGCTTCTTGTGTCTGGATGTCAAATTTTCTATTCAATTCTGGTTTTTTCCTCAAGAATGCTTGAAAGTCCTCTATTCCACTGAATGACCATATTTTCCCCTGAAACAAAATACTCAGTTTTGCTGGGTAGGTGACCCTTGGGTTCATTCCCAGCTCTTTTGCCCTCTGGAATATCATATTCCATGCCCTTCGATCCCTCAGTGTAGAAGCTGCCAGGTCCTGGGCTATTCTGATTGTGTTTCCACAATATTGAAATTGTTTCTTCCTGGCTGCTTGTAGTATTTTCTCCTTGATCTGGGGATTCTGGAACCTGGCTATAATATTCCTGGGAGTTTTCTTTTTGGGATCTTTTTCAGGAGGTGATCGGTGGATTCTTTCAACCTCTATTTTGCCCTCTGGATCTAAAACATCAGGGCAGTTTTCCTTGAGAATTTCTTGAAGGGTGATTTCTAGGTTCTTTCCTTGATCATGGCTTTCAGGTAGTCCAATAAGTTTTAAATTGTCTCTCCTGGATCTATTCTCCAGGTCAGTGGTTTTTCCCATGAGATATTTCACATTGCCTTCTAATCTTTCGTTTGTTTGGATCTGCTTAACAGCATCTTGATTTCTCATAAAGTCACTAGCTTCCATTTGCTCCAGTCTAACTCTGAAGGAATGAATCTCCTCAGTGAACTTTTGAGATTCTTTTTCCATCTGGCAAATTCGACTTTTTAAGGCATTCTTCTCCTCAGTGCCCTTTTGGGCCTCCTTTGCCATTTGAGTTAGTCTATTTTTTAAGGTGTTGTTTTCCTCAGTCAGGCTGTTGACCCTCATTTCATACTTTTCCTGCATCCTTCTCATTTCTCTTTCCAATTTTTCCTCCACTTCTCTTATTTGATTTTTAAAGTCCTTCTTAAGGTCCTCTATGGCCTGCAACCCGCTCATGTTTTCCCCTGGGGCTTTTGGAGCAGGACTTCTGACCTCACAGTCCTTTTCCCGCTCTATGCCCCCAAAATAGGAGTCTAGGGTTGCATTTTTCTGTTTCCTTTGCCTTGGCATGTTGCCACTTAATTGCTTGACTTTTGGGCTTGTTGCCACACTATGGCTTTAAGGCCAGATAGAGGAATTTTCGTCCCGAACGTGTGGGGGGCAACTTCCGTTTCTGGCAAGCTGTAAACCCACCCACAACTTCCACCCTAGATCACAATCCAGATCCAGGGAGGTTAAAGCAAGAGCGATTACCCCCCAAGACTGATCGCTGGATCTCCCCACGATTTGTAGGCTGGGAGCCGGAAATGCCTATGAAAACTACAAAATGGCGTGTCTCCTCAGCGGCTTCTAGCCCCCAGGGGAGGGAGCTGACGCATTCCCCAAATACAGGTCCCAAAGTCCATAGGACACTAACCTCTTACTTTGTCCTAGGCATGTCTATGTTGATAATTCTGGATTCGCCACAGCTCCTGGTGTTCTGGGGTTCCTCCAGCCGGCTGCTGGCCCTGCTGCCCTGAGGCTAAAACCTCAGCTCACGCGGACCTGGGCTCGGCTCGGCTCCTGCGCTCTGCAGGCTGCCGGCTCCCAGACCGCTGCGCTGGTCCTTCCTGCAGGGCTGCTGGGCTGTCCTCAGCGGGAGGTTAGGTTCTCTGTGTCCTTCTGTGGGCGCTGGCGCTCCAGAAGTTGTTCACAGTCCTTTTTTACATAGTTTGTGGGGAATCTGGGGGCAGAGAGGCTGGGAAGAGCTGTTTCTATGTCTGACAGTGTGGTCACCATGGAACACATTCTTTTTTTTTTTAATTTAAAAAGTGGATTTTATTAAGGCAGAACACTACGGGACTGTCGGGGTACATGGTCACCCAAATCAGACAGCACTTTGGCACAGTGTGCCGGTTTTATAGAGGTTCCATAGCCAGGTTACTTAAGCTGAAATTACAGTGATGTAAGCTGAAACTCCAATGATTGGTCAGTGTATACTTGAAACTACAATTAGTGATTAGTCAGTATACAATTGAATCTCCTGATGGCGGGAAACCCTAGGCTGGGACTCCCACCCACAAATTAATCAAGGGTAAGCAAGGGGTGGGGGTTCTGCCTGTTTACAGATTAAGCAAGGTGGAGTTCTCTGTTTTACAAATCAATGAAGGAAAGGTTGGGCTGCCAGTTTTACAACAAGGAAAGGGTGAGTGGATTTGTGTCTGACATTCGGCAAGGGCAAAGTGACAAATCAAAGGGGGAAGGGCAGAGTGGATCTGGGTCCAACATTCCCTACTCTTCCTTGTAGGTATGTCAAACCTTTGACATAGCTGAGTTCACATCTAGGGGTCACATCTAGATTACCCAATTCTGTTCTTAAAGGATGGGGGGTCCCTGATAATTAACATTAATGGAGTTAACACTGGATTTGACAAATTGTAGAAAGCAATTAATAAGATAGGGTCCTACAATTAGGGCTATGATCAGAAGGAGGAGAGGCTAATACCAATATTATACCAAGGCTGATATCAATTTAGTGAGTTAGGGGGATGTTCCAGGGGAACAGGGACTGATACCCATTCTCAGAATTTTCCAACTCCCTCTGTCCATTAACAATATTCTGGCTTACCAACTTCAGACTCTCCCTCACCACTCCAGAGTTGTTGCACAGAAGCAACAAGCCTCACCAAGGACTGCACACAGGCCACCCTGTTTAAGAAGGTCAAGGCCTCTGCGGTTCTGAAGAACTACCTCTGCCAGAGAGTCCACCAGTCTTTCCAGGGCTGAGATGGACTGCTCTATGTGGTAAAGGTCAATATTTACCTGTGTACTTAAGGTCTGATAGTTGGCCTCCCCCTTAATCAAGGCTGCCATCCCAGTCGCTGCAGAACCCACAAGGCCCAAGCCCACTGAGATGGGAATGAGGAGTGGTACTGCCTGTCTTAGGTGGTGGCTCAGTTGCCCTTCTGGAAAAGTAATGCCAACCTTGTTGACCTGGGAGAAGGGTGACTCGGGGAATTATGGCCACTAGGATACACAGGGGGCCCTCAGTGTATTGTTGTCTGAGGAACACTGTAGCAGAGACATACTGGGTAAGGCCATCGTGACATGCCCACCAGGCTCTTAGTGGGTGAGGGAAGTAGTCTGAGCTAGAGGCCTGAATCATGTGGGTTTTTCCACAAATTGAGCTATACTGAGAGCTGGATAAAGGGGTGCTGGATGATATGAGGCAGAAACCTGCTCCCTGTACATCCCCAAGGGAGAGCCTTGGGTGGTCCCAATCACAATTCTCTGTGTTGGAAATAGGGGTGACTAAGGCATTTGGTGCCACCCCTACATAGTAAGGAGGCTGGGGTTCAACACAAATCCAGAAATCTTGTCCCAACATGTGGTTAGAGCTGTTAAGTGTTTTATGAACAGCTGACAGAGGGGCAATTAAGGGGACCTGATAATTGTGAGATTCCTGAACCTTTGAAGATGAGGGGGGCATATGACCTGACAGGACACGGCACACATTCTTGAAGTTATACTCACTCATAGTGTCTGGCACTTAGTAGGCACTCAATCAGGGCTTTTTGAGTCATTGTTTAGGCCCTTTGATCTGTTCCAAATATTCCTAATCTTCCCTTTAATAGTGCATTCTTGATCTTGGCCAAGAATTGAAGTCAAGCTCACTGGCCCATAATCTGGGGACTGTAACCTCTTCCCTTTCTTTGCAAATTGGGATGTTTGCCCACTTATGGTATTGGCACATATTGACCATTCCATTGCCATGATTGTTCAAAGATTGTTGACAGTAGTGCAACATCTACCAGGGGCAGCAGTTCTGTCCCATCTTGGATCTTTCTCTTGCCCTAATAGAGTTAAATGGCCCCTTTTCTTGTACTAAGCTTCCTCATCAGCCTGGCTTATTCTGAGCTTTATCACTTCTAGCACTATTCTCATAGGACCATTTTTAGCAACTGCAGTAGCCAAGGCTACCACACATCCTCCAATTAACCTTGCTAGCTTGTATGAAGGACAGTTTGGCATGGGGGCATCCTGGCCAACTTTAGAATAGGAAGAAAGGAGGGAATTAGCATAATTCCTGATTGGGTATGAGGAAGCTTGAATTTTAGCCCCAGCTCTGCACTGACTCTGATCATGGGAAAGTTGTTAGATTTCTTAGTGTTTCTCTCTCCTTAAAGTAAGAATATCTGTTTTTGCTTTGCTCTTAGGGATATGAATAGGCTATATGGATCACAGAACTAGAGGGGACCTTAGAGATCATTTAATCCAATTAGTTAATTTTAAAGATGATGAAACTAAGGTGCAAAGGGGGAAATGACTTGTATGAGTTCATGCATCTAGTAAGTAACAGAACTGAAAGTAAATACCTAGTACCTGATTCTCAGTCTATTTCACCAGCCTATTTTTCAGTCTTATCTTTCTTCTCCACTCTACTACCTATAGTCTGTCCCTCCCCTCCTCTCCTTTCCCCTTCCCTTCCCAGATAGAAGTTGTCAGAGTGGGAAATGGTGAGGATATTGCAGGGAGTGGCATACCATGTATATATCTTTTTCTCTATCTATACATCTATGGACAGCTTAGTGGCATACTGGATAGAGAGCCAGCTTGGAATCAGGAAGACCTGAGTTCAAACGTGACCTCAGACATTTACCAACTGTGTGACCCTAGACAAGTCACTTAACCCAGTTTGCCTCAGTTTCCTCATCTGTAAAAGGAGCTAGAAAAGGAAATGACGAACCACTCCAGTATCTTTGCCAAGAAAAACCCAAATGGGATCATGAAGAGTCAAACTTATTGAAATGACCAAGGAACAATAACAAAATCTACATCTCTCTCTCTTTATTTATGCTTTTATCTCTATATCTGTCTCTCTATCTCTATATCCATATTTAGATCTATATCTGGTAATATGTAAAGGTGTTAGTTCCACAAAGCCTTACTCTGAGGCATAGTGATGACCTTGGGTTTCCAAAGATTATGCCAGCAAAGCACAATAAGCTCTGACAGTTTCTACCATGCTAGAAAGACTTAGAGTATGACCATTATAACAAATTGAGCCTCTTTTCTGAGGGCTAATCTAATTATCCACAAAGAAGTAAATTAGGCCATCTATAGGTGTCTTTCTTTTTATTAACTCTATCCCCAGTGCTTAACACAGTGCATGGCTCATAGTAGGTACTTAAGAAATGTTATTGGATTAATCGAATTGGATTGAAGGTAAAGCTTTTTTGGTCATGACAACCCATGAAACAGAAAAATAATGGCCCTCAGCCTAACATAGCTCAATTCCATTGCTTCAGTGATAGAGGTACTATAGCAGAAGGGGGAAGAGGGTCCTAAGAGTCATACAATTTTTAGACCTTCAATAAAGTTGAATTTAAATAGTGGTTTTCTAAATGTGAGATCTTTGTTCAATGATCATTAAGTGGCCATATTGCAAGAGGAGCTGAGTCATATCTTAGTATAAACAAAACCAGAAGAAATAAGGGAGTTGTAGGTAAATGGAAGGTTGGCTCAGAGGTGCACCTTAGAGAAGGAAGAATGGAATTGTCAGAGTGGAATGTTCAGAGGGAAAAAGAAGCATTTTTTATGGGATATTTGGTCATGACACTTAAGTACTAAATGATAAGTATTTGCAAAAATACCACTATGAAAATAATTGCAGTTTTTGTACCAATGTTAGCTACTGAGGATTAAGTGGTAGAGATATCCTATGAAGAGCTTGATAAGAAAGTCCAAATCAAATCAACACGTGTTCTGATACTCAGTGACTCCAAAGCAAAGTGAAAAGTAAGGATAAGAGAAATATGTAGGAAAGTACTGTTCAGGAAATAGAATGAGAAATGCCAAAGACTTATAGATTATACAGAAACCTCCTGCCTCTATATAGTATGAACATGTTCTTCATTTTAATTAATATTTTTATTTTTATATATTATTATATAATTTTATGTTTCATTTATTTGTATATTATTGTATATTGTGTTGTTTAATAATTTTATATTATATTTACATATATAATTATATGTAAAAGCAAGCTTTAATATTCATTTAAAATTTTTTTGAGTTCTAAATTCTCTCCCTCCTTCCTCTTCCCCCTCCTTGAGAAGGCAAGCAATTTTATATAGGCTATGCATGTGCAGTTATGTAAAACATATTTCTATATTAGCCATATTGTGGAAGAAAACACAGATTAAAAAAAACCCAAAAGATAAACCCCCGAACTCAAGAAAAATAAAAAAGTAAAAAAATATGCTTCACTCTGCATTCAGATTCTGCTAGTTCTTTTTCTGGAGGTGGATAGCATTTTTCATCATAAATCCTTGTCTTGGACCTTTGTGTCAATCAGAACAGCTAAGTCATTCACAGTTGATCATCATTCAATATTGTTGTTACTGTGTATAACTTTCTCCTGGTTCTGCTCACTTCACTTTGCATCAGTTCATTTAAGTCCTTCCAGGTTTTTCTAAAACCCTCCTGCCTGTCATTTCTCATAATACAATAATATTCCATCACAATCATATACCACAACTTGTTCAGCTATTTCCCAATTGATGGACATTCCTTTAATTTCCAATTCTTTGCCACCACAAAATGAGATGCTATAAATATTTTTTGTGCATATAGGTCCTTTTCCTTTTCCTTTCATCTCTTTGGGATATAGACCTCGTTGTGGTATTTCTGGGTCAAGGGGTGTGCACACTTTTGTAGCCTTTTGGACGTAGGTCCAAATTGCTCTCCAGAATAGTTAGTTGAGTTCACAACTCCACCAACAATGCATTAATATCTTGATTTTTCCATATCCCCCTTCAACATTTGTCATTTTCCATTTATGTCATATTAGCCAATCTGATAGGTGTGAAGTGGTTTCTCAGAGTTTTTTAATTTGTATTTCTCTATTCAATAGTGATTTAGAGCATTTTTCAAATGAGTATTGATTACCTTGTCTAAAAACTGCCTGTTCATATCCTTTGATCATTTGTCAATTGGGGAATGACTTATATTCTTATAGATTTGACTCAGTTCTTGAGAAATGAGGTCTTTATCAGAAAAATTTGCTTCCTTTACTGATCTTAATTTTCTCATGAAAGCAAATGTCCACCTTTTCAATATGTAAACATTCTGCTCATGTTGATATATGTCAGTGAGACATGGAATACAACTGCCTCTGAAGAACTAAAAATGATCTACTTTGACACTGAACCCTAAGGACTACAGGGCCTTTTTAATCTGACTTGTGCTTTAAACTTTCTGTTATATTTTCTCTCCCCCTTCTTGTGGTATTTTAATTTCTATTGGTAACTCCTACATTTAGCACAAAACTTTGCACATAGTATGTGCTTAAATACTTTTCCATTCAGTCATTAATTCAAAGAGCAATAGAGAAGCTCACGGTGGGTGATAACAGCTTGTAACTAATAACCAATGAGGATCTCTATAGAAGAAAAGGGGCAAAAAGAAATAGTTAAGGAATTGTATGACAGGAAGAAACTATGGGCTGCTCACCTGGTAAGAATGAGGGATGACAGATAGACAGGTCAAGTGCTCCATTGGTATCCCCATAATATCAAGAGAAGCTGAGGAAGGCCTCCAGCACACTGAGCAGAACCGCTGAACTGACCTTTTTTGGACATGGACAATAGTAGTGCAGGATGGGAAGGTGTGGATGGGTTGTCATCAGAATTATTAATTGATGGCAACACAAATCCTTTCTTGCATTTGAACATTTGAGTGTGAGTATTTGTGTACTTCCACATCTTGAAAAATAGAATGTAAAACCATAAGGGACCTTAAAGGTCTAAACAAGGGGTGGGGAATCTGGTGCCACATGTGGCCTTCGAGGTCATTGGGCCTTTTCATTGAGTCCAAGTTTTATAGAGCAAATGCTTTTATGAAGGTGATTTGTTCTTTGAGGTTTGGATTCAGGCAAAGAGTCACACTTGAGGACGTGGAGGACCACATGTGACCTTGAAGCTTCAGGTTCCCCACCCCCGGAAGCCCTTCAATTTCTGTTTTTTGGTGGGGTTTTTTTGCCTTTTTTTTTTGGAGGGCAATTGGGGTTAAGTGACTTGCCCAAGGTCACACGGCTAGTTTTTGTGTTAAGTGTCTGAGGCTGGATTTGAACCCAGGTCCTCCTGACTCCAGGGCCAGTGCTCTATTCACGGCGCCACCTAGCTGCCCCTAGCCCTTCAATTTCAAGATAAGAAAACTGAGGCCTGAAAGGTGAACTTGTACAAGCTCACCCAACTTATTAATAGCCAATCTGGAAGATGAACCTAGATCTTCTAACTTAAGAGTCAATGTTCTTGCCTCTCTAACACAACTACATCCTGGCTTAAGTCACTGTATGCAGCTATAGTGTGAGGATTCCTAATTCACAAAAAAATCTTAGGATACATTTAAAAAAGCTATACATAGCATAAGTCAGAGTTTATCAACGGATCTGCAGTCGTCTCACCAATGAGGCTGAAAACTGGACAGGGACACTTTCAGATTCTTAGCACCTTTAGTTAGAGAAAAGGAAATCTAAAGGACTTGTTAAAATTCATAAATTAATATTTGTTGAATGTGTATTTTGTGTGAAGCATTGATCTAGGTGCTGTTGATACTTAACATAACTCTGTGAGGGGCATTAGGCCACCGGTCACTGAGTCCCCCCCACTCTAGGGAGAAGCTTGTGATCAGTAAAAGAACAGTAAAATTTCCCAGTGCAGCTACATTTCATAGTCTTGATGATAGGGATTCTTCATTCAGAGTGTGTGTGAGGGTTGGTCTTACCATAGCATGGTTTCAAAGGCATTAGAAAGGACCCCACTCCAAGTCTTCAGCACTTTCTGAATATTGTCTCATAACTCTACCCGTGGAGTTTCAGCCCTTTGGCTATGATTCCTGTTAAAAATATAGATTCCTAGGGAGAATTGACACTTTTAGCTCTCAGCTTTATTTTAGTAGGAATGAAAGCTTCTTTATCATAATTTTTCAAAAGAAACAAGCGGAACTTAAGAGAGATGCCCAAGTCCACATAGCTAGTAGGGTCAAACAATAGAATAAGACACACTGGCTTGGGAATTAAGAAATATGAGTTCTAGTCATTTCATCATAGGATCATAAATCTAGAATTGTAAAAGATTTCAGGGGTCATTTAGTTCCACCCCTCATTTTGGAGATGGAAAATCTTAGGTCCAAGAAGGCCAGGAGAACAAGGTCACACAGGTCATAAGTGTCAGAGGGAGACCTTAGCTCATTCAACAACTATCTGTATGACATTTATCAAGTCACTTCATCTGTCTTTGGATTTCTTCTTCTGTCAGGAAGGCTACTTCTGGAACTAAATCTTGTGACATCTCATGCCATCAAGAAAGCTGGGTATCAGCAAAACCCAAGCTCCCTTTAGCAGTAGGTACTCTCTGCTCATCCTTGAACATTAGGCTTATGTATATTTCAAGAATTTCTCACCTCTATGCTTCAGCTACATTTATGTCTCATTTACTTACTTAAAATCTATTTTATGGCCAAGAATCTTCATCAGACTTTTAAAACCTGTACCTAGGATCCAGGAAATGGTGTCATATCAGAACTAAATATAAACTAGAAAGGCTGAAGTGAGGTTCTAATGGCAGGATCCAGGAAGTTTGAGAGATTTCTAAATGTGACCAAACATATTCTTGTTTCAATTTCGGTTTCATTCACATTGGACTTTTCAGTTCAATATGTGACTCCTTCCCATTTCCATGGGCTAACATGTGGATCACCCTGGTTTAAATTTGGAGTGGCTGTTTTGTTGTTGTTTGTGTCATTTAGTGGTGACATTCTGATGTTGTTGCTGTTGTTTTTCATAGACCAGGGGAGCAAAGGCTTTGGTAGCATAATCACTTTTAGGACTGGAAGAGACCCAAGAAACCATCCAGTTTACCTCGTTTTGCAAAAGAAGGAACTGAGGCTGAAAGAAAATCAATGGCTTTCTCAAAAACACATAAAACTAGGATTTAAATTAATTTTCTCTGACTTTCAGAGGCAGTGCTCTTTCCAGTATACCACACTGCTTCTAAGGGAGAAATACACTTATTTTATTGGTGACTCCTATGACGCTCATCTTCTTTTATCTCTATTCCTAACCTGGATTTTCTGATTTTAGAAGAGATCCCAAGTCACCCAAACCAGTTCCTGGGACCAAATTCCAATAGCTTACCTAGATCTCTGACCCTTGCTACCCAGGAAATTAGCCTTGCCTTTCTAGTTTTCACAGCCAAAGACCTCAGGAATCACTTCCATCATCACTTTTTGTGTTCGGTCACTGAATCTCTTCCACTCTAGGGAGAAGCTTGTGGTCAGTAAAAGAACTGTTAAATTTCCCAAAGGCAACTCAGTTAATTTTCTTCCTCCTGTTCAATTCTGACCTCAGATCATTGTGCATTCGTGAGGTCTGACCAATATATATAAGCTGATAGCCAAGCTCAATGCATTGCCCATCCAGCTACATTTCATAGTCTGGATGATAGGGATTCTTCATTCAGTGTGTGTGTGTGTGTGTGTGTGTGTGTGTGTGTGTGTGTGTGTGAATCTATGTAGTTAGCTTGAATTCTTTTGAGTGATCACGGCTCACCCCCAAAAGGCTCTACAACATTCTGGAGCTTGGTACAATCAGAGTGATCTGCTCCTGAAAACAAAAGCATCTGGAGGCATCACCAATTATAGGGAATACCTCTTGTATTTGCACTCTGAGTTGGGCATCCTCCTTGATTGTGGAGAGTATATATCTTCCTGTTCTGTCCCTCATCATTTGGTATTAGCAATCACACAAGACTTCAAACCAAGTTATCTCTGTTCTTACATCTTTATTTTGTTGCTCAGTTGTTTCAGTCTTGTTTGTCCCTTTGTGACCTCATTTTGAATTTTCTTTGTAAAGACACTGTAGTGGTTTGTCATTTTACAGATGAGGAAACTAAGGCAAACAGGGTGAAGTGATTTGCCCAGGGTCACACAGCTAGTAAGTGTCTGAATCTGGATTTGAACTCAGGTCCTCTTGACTCCAGCTCTATCCACTGCTCCACCTTGTGGCCCTTAAATCTTTCTAGTCATCTTCTATAATTTTGACATGTGCAGAGGAGAAACTTCGCTTTGGGAGAGTTTTTAAAGCAGAATTTTACTTTACTGAATCAAATGCTTTTTTATAGCCAATAAGCACAATGATATGTATTCTCTGCATCTCTCAGCAAAATATGTGACTGTAAAGATGTGGTTGGCTAAAGAACACCCTTTATGGAAGCCTGCCCAGTCCCTTATCTTTTTATCAAGGATGCCTTGATGTATGTGTAAATTATTCTCAGAAAATTTTATAGAGACGGGAAAGGAGTCTTATGGATCAGTAGTTCTTGGTATCATTCTCAGTAACCAAGTGTTTGAGTTTTTTTTAAACATTTGAGAATCCCTCCATTTTCAGTTATCTTTAGAATTTATCCATAAAAGATATCAAAATCGTGTTTCTTCTGTGACCTCCTCTTTGTATATTTGTGGTACGATGGGGAAGAGAGCTGTCTTTGGAATCAGGAGATCTGGGTTTGGATCCTGCCTCTACTACTTACTACCTCTGTGATCTGGGTCAGTCACTTAACCTCTCTGGGCTCGGTTTCCCCTTATATAAAATGAAAGAGTCAGACTAGATGGTCTTTGAGGTTCCTTCTGGCTCTAAATCTGTCATTCAGAGAAGCTTTGTTTTTCTTTATTTCCATTTTTTTAACTTTCTCATCCAGCACACTAGGTAACACGATGTTAGAGTCTAAATGTGGTGGTTCCACTATCATTTGAGGGAGAGAAGAGTTTGTTAATTTTTTTTTCAGAGATCTCTTTCATTTTTAATCTGTTTGGCTTCCTCCTTCCACTTCCATATTCTAATGATTTAGTTTAGTTATATCTGTTGTCAAACTTTCTGTAAACTTGTTTTATCTTCCATTGCTTATATCCATTTTATTAGGTGACCTCACGCCTGTTGACTCCATAAGATTTTACAAATGAGTTTATATTCTAAACTGGTATTTACCTTGGCTGCCATATCTCTCTGCTGTAGCAAGATCAGATTTTTCCTGGCCTGATTCTTTTGATCTCATTATTGTGGTCACCGATTTGCTTTCCAGACATCTCCATACTGTAATGCCTGCACTCTGGTCATCATCCTCATCACCCTCCACCTGGAACTTTGGATTCTGGTGTGAGGATGCTTGGCTCTGATAAGTAAGCAATGTACTTTCATATCTGTCTCCACACCACTTGTATCATCTTCCTTCTTAATGTATTGTATCCTCCATCAGAATATGTGTGTGTTTATGTGTGTGTATGTGTGTGTGTGTGTGTGTGTGTGTGCGTGCGTGTATGTATTCTTGAGGGAAGAGGTTATCTTTATTGCTGGTACTTGTATCCTCAGCATTTGGCACAGTGCCCGGCATATAAGTTCTTAATAAATGTCTTTTCTTTGTTTCTTTCTTAACATCCCTCCCTCCCTTTCTTCTTTTCTTTTTCTTTCATCTATCTCTTATTTATCAATCTACCTACCTAATCTCTCTCTCTCCCCCTCTCCCTCCTCCCTCTTTTTTCTCTCTCTTTCTCTCTCCTTTCCTCTCTCCCTCCCTCTCCCTCTCTCTCTCTGTGTCCCTCCTTCTTCCCTCCCTCCCCCCTCCCTTACCAACAGCTTGTTTAAATAACTGAGGCTGGAGTTACTTCAGTTATGTACCATATCTTATCATTTCTATTTTTCTCCACTTAAGAATATTTTATTTTTTTCCAATTACATGAAAAGATAGTTTTCAACATTCACTTTTATAAGATTTTGAGTTCCAAATTTTTTCTCCCTCCCTCCTTCCCCTTCTCCCTCCTCATGATGGCAAGCAATCTGGAAATGGGATATACAGGTACAATCATATTAAACATATTTTCACATTAGTCATGTTGTGAATAAAGAATCAGAACAAAGGGGAAAAACCATGAGAAAGGAAAAACAAACAAAAAAATAGTATCTTTGATCTGTACTCAGACTTCATAGTTCTTTCTCTGGATATGGATAGAATTTTCCATCATGAGTCTTTTTGGAGATGTCTTAGATGTTGCTGTTACCATGCACAATGTTCTCCTGGTTCTGCTCACTTCATTCAGCATCAGTTCATGTAATTCTTTCCATTTTTTCTGAAATCCATATCCTCATCATTTATTATAGTACAATGGTATTGCATCACAATCATATACCACAACTTGTTCAGCTATTCCCCAATTGATGAGCATTCCCTTAATTTCTAATTCTTTGCCACCACAAAATGAACTACTATAAATATTTTTCTACATGTGGATGTTTTCCCCCCCTTTTAATGATCTCTTTGAGATACAGACCTAGTAGTGGTGTTGCTGGATCAAAAGGTATGTACAGTTTGATTGCCCTTTGGGAAAAGTTCCAAATTGCTCTCTAGAATGGTTGGATCAGTTCACAACCTCACCAACAATGAATTAGTATTCCAATTTTCCCACATCTTCTCCAGCATTTATCATTTTCTTTTTTCTGTCATATTAGACAATCTGACAGGTATGAGGTGTTACCTCAGAGTTGTTTTAATTTTCATTTTTCTAAGCAATAGTGATTAAAAGCATTTTTTCATATGACTATAGATAGCTTAATTTCTTCATCTGAAAACTGCCTGTTCATATCCTATGTCCATTTATCAATTGGGGAATGACTTGTATTCTTATAAATTTGACTCAATTTTCTCTATATTTTAGAAATGAAACCTTCATCAAAGACACAATTATAAAAATTGTTTCCCAGTTTTCTGTTTCCCTTCTAATCTTAGCCACCCTTACAAAGAACTAATTAAAAGTTGGTACTACTTCTATGTTGGTAGCCAGTCATTTTCTGTCCATCCTAATCTGATCAATTTCATTTTGTATTGGTGCTTGCCATGTCTAGGGCCTCCTGACTTTCTTCTTGAAGAACGTATTTATGCTATATAAGCATATGTCTTTTGTAAAGTCTATATGCCTTTGTATTACCTCAGTTACTACTCCTAAACTGTTTTCCCACATATTCTCCTGATCTTCTCCTATGCCTACCTCCATAGTGAAGTCACTATGTAATTTTACAGTATATGTTGATTTAATTTGAAGGACCTTAGCAGGATTTTCATAGAGCTTTCTTACCTCCTTACTCTTTGTCACAGATGTTGGCTCATCAGCAATAATTATTTTAATGGGTCTTATTGAAAATGAGTTTCATCTATGCTAAAAGGGTTATAAAACTGTGCATACTACTAGGTCTGTATTCCAAAGAGATTTTTTTTTAAATGACGTATATGTACAAAAATATTTATAGGAGCTCCTTTTGTGGTAGCAAAAAAGTGGAAATTGAGGGGATGTTCATGGATTGGGAAATGGCTAAGCAAGTTATGGTATATGATTGTGATGGAATATTATTGTGCTATAAGAAATGACAATCAGGAGAGTTTCAGAAAAACCTGGCAAGACTTCTATGAACTGATGCAAAGTGAAGTGAGCAGAACCAAGAGAACATTGTACACAGTAACAGCTACATTGTAAGATGATCTACTGTGAATGATGTGGCTATTCTGATTGATACAATGGTCCAAGACAATTCCAAAGGGCTTATGATGAAAAATGGTATCCCCCTCCAGAAAAAGAACTGACAGGGTCTGAATGTCGATCAAAGCATACTTTTTAAAAGCTTTTAAAATTTTTCTTGGTGGTTTTTTTTGAGGGGTGGTGTTTGTGGGTTTTTCCCCACAACATGAACAATATGGAAATATGTTTTGCATGACTGCACATTTATAAACTATATCAAATTGCTTGCCTTCTCAATGAGGGAGAAGGGGGTGGAGGATGAGAGAATTTGGAACCCCAAATCAAAAATATTGCCAAAATAGTTTTTACATGTAATTAGAAAAAAGATCTTTAAAAATTGCATTTCATTTGTTTTTGTTCAGCCATTTTAGTCATGTCTGACTCTTTGTGACCCCAGTTGGGGTTTTCTTGGCAAAGATACTGGAGTGGTTAGCCATTTCCTTCTCTTGCTTATTTTACAGATGAGCAAACAGAGGCAAATGATGCTGAGTGACTTGTCCAGGGTCACACAGCTAATAAGTATCTGAGGCTGGATTTGAACTCAGGAAGATGAGTCTTCCTGACTCCAGGCCTGGTGCTCTATCCACTATGCCAATTCACTACATTTTGTTAACCCTTTGATATGATATGATCCAATGTCCCATGAAAGGAGATTTCTTGCTGCCTTTAAAAAAATTTTTTTTGTTTTTTTTTTTCTTGCTGCCTTTCAACATAGGAAACAGCTAAATTCCTTTATTGTCTCTTCAAGGATAAAGTGGGGAAAGATCCTTCCATTTAGTTGTAACTTCTCTTTGTTATCTGGTTTCATCTGTGGCAAGAATATTGGTATTGATAAGATTCACAGCTGCCAGCAGTATGTTGTCTTGTCAGTTACTTGGATGGGGATCTTACATTTAGAGTGCCAATAGCCATTAGTACTTAAAGATAGGTTAAGATCTGTGTGATTCTGAGCACCCTCTGTTCCTTTTCCAATACTCTCCTGCCCTCTTTGATGCAGTAGAAGGGGATTGCACGGGACTGAAGAGCATCATATATTTTCCTTTGTTTCCTGGGTTGCCATGACCAAAGAATTCATCACTAAGTAACCAACAGCTGCTGCTGTACTTAGCTAAGCTGGTCCTCAGAGAGCAGGAACAATTTGTTGCCAAGGCCACACTCCTAGACTTTCCATCATGGTAGATCCTGCTGGTGCTTGCACTCCAGTGGCCTAGCCTTTGAGAACACGTTGTCACCTCCATGTTATGATGCTCTGTTAGAGGAAGACTTTGTGGAGACTGCATACAACAGGGCCCTAAAAATATTTGGAATTGAATATTGGAAGCACTGGTTTCTCCCCATGTGAAGAGGGTAAAATAGGCCTTAAAATGCGTCAGGATCCCCTGCACTTCACAATAAAACACTGGGGTAGAACTTTGTGGATTGTAATATTACAATGCTATAAAATATCAATTATTACTACTTCTACCAACATCCTCTGCAGTATAGACAACTATAACCAACCCATGTAGGGCAAGAATTCCAAAAACCATTCAATCAATTAAATATTTATTAAATGTTTACCCAATGTCAGGTACTGTGCTAATGGTTGGGGATACAAAGAGAAAGCAAAAAGTCCCTGCTCTCGAGAAACTTGCATTCTAGTGGAGGTGACAACACACATATGTATAACATATATGTGCACACACTATATATGTATATATACACACAGGTGTGTGTGATTAATATATTATATATAACATATTTTATATACCAACTATGTATTATATAGTATTAGAAGCACTGGCTATTGAGTGTATGTGAAATGTATATGTATATATGTATACATACATACATATATGTGTTTTATGTGTATATATGTGTCTCTGTGTGTGTATATATATATGTAGATGGAAGGTAGTCTTAAAGGGGAAAGTACTTCTAAGGGAGAATAATAATGAAGTATGATGTCTGATTCCATCTTCCAGGAGAATCCCAGTATGCCATGAACATCAGAAAAATTTCTAATCTTCTTTGTCTATTGAAAGCTTCCCCAGTCCACCTCCCCAATCCCACAATGCCATCTCCTTCATGAAGCCTTCCCTAACCCCTAATGCCCCAATTCAGTAATGACTTTTCCTCCCTTAGATTTCACAGAGTACTTTGACAAGGGCCCATGGCATTCTGAGTACAAGATATTTCCTTGGGACAGCTTTGTCGAGCAAGTACTAGAAAAGAAGAGAAAAAAAAGTATCGTACAGAATTATACAGAAAAAGAGATGTGAATTCTAAAAAGAATCTTACATCTTTCTATGCCAGAGATAATCACATTAAGTTAGTTTGACTTCTTTTGTGAAGCCCTTCCTCCTCCAATGATCTACACAGACTACATTCTCTCTGTAGAATGTAATCTCTTAGAGCAATCACTGATTTGCTTTGTCTTTGTCTCCAACGCCTAGAATAATATCTTTCCCATAGAAAGAGCCTTAGTTTTATTTCATAATTTATTAATAAAATAAAATTCATAGAAAGAGCTTAACAATACTTGCAGAATAATCTTGTGAAATATTTTGTATTATAGTGAAGTATGAATGTGAAGTATATGAATTTTCCTCTACTTACTTCCACCTACTTACAAGAATGTAACCTTTATGAGAGCAGAGACTGCATTGGCGTCTATTCCAATGCCCAGGTCAGGTCTCTGTACATGGTTAAAAGCTTTAATAAATGGAGAAACAGCTCTTCCAAGGTGCTCTGCCCCACACCACCTCCAAACAATGTGAAAGGGGAATCTGAACAACTTCTGGAGCCCCAGCACCCACAGAACGACACAGAGAAGCTAACCTCCTGCTGAGGACAGCCCAGCAGCCCTGCAGGGAGCAGCCATTGCAGAGCTCTGAGAGCTGGCAGCACAGAGCGCTGGGAGCTGACAGCACAGTGCTCTGGGAGCCAAGCCCAGGCCCACAGCGAGCTGTGGTTTTAGCCCCAGGGCAGCCAGGCCAGCAGCCAGCTAGAGGGACCCCAGAACACCAGCAGCTGTGGCAATTCCAGAACTATCAGCACAGATATGCCTAGGACAAAGTGAGAGGTTAGTGCCCTATGGACTTTGGGACCAGTATTTGGGGAACACGTCGGCTTCCTCCCCTGGGGGCGAAAAGCTGCTGAGGAAATGGGGCACAGAGGCCATTTTGCAGGGTCAGTGGCAGCTCCAGCTTCTGGTCTGTGAACTGTAGAGAGATCCAGCAATCAGTCTGGGGGTTAATCACTCTTGCTTTAACCTGCTTGGATCTGGATTGTGGTCTGGGGTGGAGCTTCGGGGTGGGTATCCAGCTTGCCAGAGCGTGTGGAGGCTTTACAGAGGCCATCCAACCTCCAGAAGTTGTGAAGACCCCACGTTTGGGACGGAAGCTCTCCTGTCTGGTGGCAGAGTCCTACTGTGGCAACAAACCCCAAAATCAAGTAATTAAGTGGCAATATGCCCAGGCAAAGGAAACAAAATAAACAGAAAAATGCAACTTTAGACTCCTATTTTGGGGGCAAAGAGGATCAAAGCATGGAACAGGAAGAGGATTGTGAGGTCAGAACTCCTGCACCAAAAGCCCCAAATGAAAATACAAGCTGGCTAAAGGCCATAAAGGACCTTAAGAAGCAGATAAGAGAAGTGGGGGAAAAATTGGGAAGAGAAATGATAAAGATGCAAGAAAACTATGAAATGACAGTCAACAGCCTGACTGAGGAAAATAACACATTAAAAAATAGACTAACTCAAATGGCAAAAGAGGCTCAGAAAGGCAATGAGGAGAAGAATGCCTTAAAAAGCCAAATTTGCCAGATGGAAAAAGAATCTCAAAAGCTCACTGAAGAGAATCACTCCTTCAGAATTAGACTGGAGCAAATGGAAGCTAGTGACTTTATGAGAAATCAAGATGCTGTTAAACAGATCCAAACAAATGAAAGAATAGAAGGCAATGTGAAATATCTCATGGGAAAAACCACTGACCTGGAAAATAGATCCAGGAGAGGTAATTTAAAAATTATTGGACTACCTGAAAGTCATGATCAAAGAAAGAACCTAGAAATCATCCTTAAAGAAATTCTGAAGGAAAATTGCCCTGATGTTTTAGACCCAGAATTGAAAGAATCCACTGATTGCCTCCTGAAAAGGATCCCAAAAAGAAAACTCCTAGGAATATTATAGCCAGGTTTCAGAACTCCCAGATCAAGGAGAAAATACTACAAGCAGTCAGGAAGAAACAATTCCAATATTGTGGAAACACAATCAGAATAGCCCAGGACATGGCAGCTTCTACACTGAGGGATAGAAGGGTATGGAATATGATATTCCAGAGGGCAAAAGAGCTGGGATTGAAGCCAAGGGTCACCTACCCAGCAAAACTGAGTATCTTGTTTCAGAGGAAAATATGGTCATTCAGTGGAATAGAGGACTTTCAAGCATTCTTGAGGAAAAAACCAGAGTTGAATAGAAAATTTGACACTCAGACACAAGAAGCAAGAGATGTTTGAGAAGGTAATCAGGGAAAAGAAATCAAAAGGAACTTATCAAAGTTGAACTATTAACATTCCTACATGGAAAAACAATAACTGTATCTGATGAAACCTTTCTCGTTATGAAAATAATTGAAGAAGGGTATATGGACATATGAATACATATGTGAATGTGTGTATAAATGTTTACAGGTATACGTGGATAGAGGGCACAGGTTGAATTTGGTGGGAAGGGATGATACTTAAGGGGTGAAGTTAAGAGGTGAGAAAGGAAAGTGACAAGAGGAGATGGGGAGAGACAGGATAGGGTAAACTATCTCATGTAGAAGAGGTAAGGGGAAGTAGTTTCAGGGGAGAGGAAGAACAGGAAGGCAAAAAGGCAAAACCCTATTCTCCTTGAATTTGGCTCAGGGAGAGAATCACATACATACTAAGTGGGATATCTCACCATGCAGGAGAGTAGGGGGAAGGGAGATGAGACGGGGGATGATGGAGGGGAGGGCATTCTAGCAGGAGGGGAGGCTGGAAGTACCCACTTTTGAAGAGGGACAGGATCAAAGTAGGGAAAGGACCAGGTGGGGGGTGGGATGGATGGGAGGGAAATATAAGCAGTCTTTTATAATATATCTACTATGGTAATGTTTTACATAGCTATACTATAGCAGATTGGATGAAGGGATATCTAGTGAGACTGTTATTCTGGAGTGGTGGGTAGGGAAAAAAATTGTAACTCAAAATCTGGTGAAAATGAATGATGTAAACCAGAAGTTAATAAAGCATTTGTTAAACGAAAAAAAAAAGCTTTAATAAATGTATTAAATTTACTCATTAGAAAAACTCACTATCTAGGTAGTTCAGCTCAATCAGAACAAGTAATGAGCTAAAATAAAGGATTAAATAATAAACATTATTAATATGGAATCAAACACTCTTTCCTTGGAATTTAGAAAAGTTTTCAAAGGTTTTTGCCAAAAAAAGATCAGGGTAGGGTTCCTAGGTGGTGCAGTGAATAGAGCACTGGCTCTGGAGTCAGGAGGACCGAATTCAAATTTGACCTCAGACACTTAACATTTACTAGCTGTGTGATCTTGGGCAAGTCACTTAATCCCAATTGCCCTGCCCTCCAAAAAGCAAAAAAAAAAAAAAGGGTCAGTGTGAGGTTGAGTTAGAGAAATGACATTTCCTTATGAATTCTGTGAATAAGGGAGGCCTTTAATCCCAGCTCTGCCACTGATTCTTTCTGTGATATTAGACAAGTCACTTACCCTATCTCAGTTTTCTCATCTGTAAAAGAAGGGGCTTGAACTAGGCAATGTATAAAGTCCTTTCTTGTTCTTAAAATGAAATTTTAGACCCTAATGCTTTATGGACAGAATTGTTGCTGCAATATCCAACTGCCAGAAATCTTTTCTGGTGGCACCGTAAGTCCATTGTGTTCCCTTAGAATTATCCCCAGGTATATGAGTTTTGTTTTCTGACCAAAAATTATGGGCTTTTAGGTTGAACATTCTTTTCATTCAGAGACCACAAAATAGGGGTTATTATACTTTTCTCTTTAATCCTGCTTTTCTTTTTTTTATTTTTAGCATCCAAAAGATTTGGGACAAAGTCTAAATTATGCCGAATCTTTCTCTTCCTCATGAATTTAGTCACAAAGGTAAACATAGCTAATTTAGGAATTCTTGTTCTACAACCAGCCCCTATTACTATTTTCTTAATACTCTAGTTAGGGTGTATGAACTAATCCATTATTCAAGTATTTATCAGGTTCCTAGTCAACCAACCAACCAATTAATAAACATTTATTAACACCTACTATATGTCAGGCACTGTGCTAGGCACTGAGGATGCAAGCACAAAGAAACAATCCCTACTTGCATTGTACTTACATTCTAATGGGGGAGATACCAAGGAAATATGCAAAAATATATGCAAACGATATAAAAAAAGAATGACTATGAAGTAGTGTGGCAGAGAGGGCACTAGGAATTGGGGGATTCATGAAAGACTTCATGCAGAAGCCGGTGCCTGAGCTGTGTCTTGGAGGAGGAGAAGCATTTGTAGGTGGAACTGAGAAAGGAGTGTGCTCCAGGGATGTGGTATGACCGGGGCAAAGATACAGGGAAGGGAAATGAAAGAAAATTGTGAGGAACAGAAAAAAAGGCTATTTTGGCTGGATTGCTGAGTACTGATGGGGAAATACTGTTCAGTGAGGCTGGAAAGAGTATAAGTGAAACAGAGAAGTTTGTATTCTGTTTATCCCAATGCTTCTGACATCTGCCCTCTTCAGGCTCCAGCCGAGTGATTCCTTTGAAGACAGTCACTTTTGCTTTTTGAGAAAATGGACAAGGTTTAATTTTTCTCAACTAGCAGTAAGCTGTTAGGAACTTTGGGGAAGTTCCTAGGAAGTTTTAGGAATTTGGGAGCCTCTAGAGGCTCATATAGAAAAGAATAAAGTCCTTAACCTAAAGGGATGGGGAAGGAGAAGGGGAAAACAGGATTCTGAAGCATGTTGCCTCAGTTGCTGTATAATGAAAAAACACTCCTTTTCTACTCTTGACTTGTTGGTTTTGGTCTTCTGCCTACATGGTTCTTGATCTCTCCATTTTTCTTTTGTTTCTTTTTCTCTCTCCCCATTTGCCCTCTTCAATGTGGCTGGAGTCTTCTGCTGTATACAGAGTAATCCTGAGTGAGAAGGGAGCAAGGCCTGAGAAAGGAAAAGAGAAGGGCATCCTAACATGGTCTCTAGGCAGTGGGTTGTGCCAAGCATGAGTTTTTCAAAAAGCTAGACTCCTAGGTGGAAGGTAAAGAGACCAGGAATTTGCTGTAATTGGCTTACAAACTGATTGTCAAGACCTGGTGGGTGGGGTAGGGCCAGGGAACCAAGGAATGAAGTCTTTCCACTGGCCTAATATCTAGGCATTGCCTTGAATAGAAACACCACATTTTTAGCTCATAATTTTTCCTCCTTGGATGATTGGGAGCTCAGGGAGAAAAGTTGGCTCAGTTCAGATACCACTTTGGAAGGAAGGGCCTGCTGGGAAGCAGTGTGCCCCAGAGTTGCAAATAATTTCCTGGCAACAGCTGTCTCCTCTGCTTTGCCAATGATTGCTATGAGGGAAGGAGGAAGGTATAAAAGGAGAGAGAGACAGAGACAGAGACAGAGACAGAGAGACAGACAGAGAGAGACAGAGACATAGAGATACAGAGAGAGACATACACAGAGACAGACAGAGACAGGGAGAGACACGCAAAGAGAGAGAGACAGAGAGAGAGGCAGAGAGACAGAGACACAGACAGACAGAGACAGAGAGAACTCCAGAAAAAAAAATCTAGCTCTGTCAAGGCCAGGTGATTTTGTCTTTGATGAAGGCCAAAAGGAAAACTTTTAATTGAACAGAAGAGAAAGAGTGAAACAATTAGGAGTAGTGGATAGAGAGGTAATCTCAAAGTATACAAGACCACAATTCAAGTCTTGTTACTGACACACACACTTGACTATGTGACCAATTAACCTCTCACTGTCCTGGCTAACTCTCTAAGACTGTAAGTTACAGAAGAAGTGCTGAACTAGACTGGGAAGGAAACTCCCCCCCTAGGGAAATGCTTCAGTGTTGGGGCTGAGCTCATTGGTGATGTCATCATCACAAGTGCAGACTCCAAACTAAAATGCGATAAAAACAATGGTAAATGTGGATCCTAGGAAAGAAACAAAGCATTATCGTCATATTAACCAGTTTCCTTTGTTGACTTGGTGGGCTGAGCCAGTATCACTCCTAGGGGAGGAGGCTGGAGATGGTCAGGTCCCATTAATCACCGGGGTAATGGCCTCTGCTATGGAATGAGACTACTGATTATTACTCTGAAGGGGAATTTAAAAGAGAGACCTTTTCTTTGAAGTTACCCTGTGCCACAAGATAATCCTAGAATATGAGACCTAGGATGGACCTTTAAGATTTATCCCTTCATTTAATAGACACAGAAAACAAGAGGGATCTTGGGAGAGGATGTTATTTATCTAAGATTTCTTGGCATATTGGCTAGAGTACTGTCCTCAGAGCAAGAAAGACAGGCTCAAGTCTCACCTCTGACATATGCTGACTGTGTGACCCTGGGTAAGTCACTTAACCACTGAGTGCTCCAGCTAAGTTGTAAAGAAAGGGCTGCCTTTCACTGGTAGAAGGAATTTTCTCACCTGGGAGTTCCCTATGCCAATGAAATTACAGATTCAGTCCCTAGCCCTGCACAACTAGTTAGTGCTAGATCTGAAATCTTCTGTGGAATCTTCTTTGAGAGTCAGTGTGCTGTAGAGGAATCCTGCATAACTAGGTAATAAGATTAGAATTATCCAGATCTCCTAAATGTGATGGCATCACCAATGAACCAAGGACCCAACACTGAAACATTCAGTTCACACCCCATCACACCTGCAATACCATACCACTAATATTTTGGCTTAAAACAGATTCATGGGTAGAGTTGCTGTTTGTTGACTTTTTAGTGCCCCTGAGATTACTTTCACTCTGTCATTGATTGAGTGATTGATTGAATCATTCATTCAGGAAATATCACCTAACAATGGTACAAGGTATTGTGCTAGGTGCCAGAGATATGTCTTGCCTCAATCTGGGACATCATAATTGGTTCTAGTAGAAATGAGCCTGGGAGTGTGGATGGAGGATGTTATCTATATTTGAACTAAGAAAGATTTACGAGGGATCATAGTGTGGAAAGAGCCCTGAACTTGGAACTGGGTGTGATTGGGCTACTTAGGAACTCTGTGTACTTGGACTCTGGGGCAGCTAGGTGGGACAATGGATAGTGTCGGGTCTAGAGTCAGGAAGACTTATCTTCATGAATTTAAATCTGACCTCAGATATTAATTTGCTGGGTGACCCTGGACAAGTCACTTGCCTTGTTTGCTTCAGTTTCTTATCTGTAAAATGAGCTGTAGAAGGAAATGGCAAACCACTCCAGTACCTTTGCCAAGAAAACCCCAGATGGAGTCAGGAAAAGAGTAGGACGTGACTGACAATAACAACTGAATGACCTTGGACAAGACAATTCACTTCCCTGGACCTGAATTTCCTCATTTGGAAAATTGGACTAGAGGGCCTCCAGATCTATGATCTTGGATGAGACTCTGGCTTTCATTTTCTGCGTATATAAAATGAGGGCATTGTATTAGACTCCTGAGATTCCCTCCAATGCAAAATCCCCTGATCATTTATGATTCCCCTCCCTTTCATCTCCCCTGGCAGCTGCTCAGGAGTCTCTGGAAGACTGATGACTTCTTTTCCAGGTGAGGCCATTGAGGGTAGGACAGACGGAAAACCAGACACTACAGTGATGAAGCCATTTGCTGACCTGGTGGTTAGTCTGTGCTTCTTGTATCTTTCCAGAGTAGGAGGGAAAGCACAATGGTGTATCACCCCTGGAAATCCAAGCCAGGCAGGGGTCTGATAGCATATCTATGCCATCTGTTTTGAAGCCTTTTCCAAATCCGGGATTGTAGGCAGAGAAAGAAGACAGGGACTGCTTTGTAGTTTCTGAAAGCAGGCAGAAGATAAGAAGTCTGGATCAAAAGTTCTTAGATATTTTCAGTTTTCAAGATTCCTGTGTTCCACACCAGACCCTATACCTGCTATACCTTTTTCTTAAGAAAAAAAAATAGCCAAAAAAAGCCCTTACCCACAGACCTATAGTGACAATTCTGTGCTCTACTTTAAAAATAACTCATATATTGGGGGCAGCTAGGTGACGCAGTGAATAGAGCACCAGCCCTGCAGTCAGGAGGACCTGAGTTCGGATCCAGACTCAGACACTTAACACTTACTATCCGTGTGACCTTGGGCAAGTCACTTAACCCCAGTTGCTCAAAAAGTAAAAAAAACCCAACCCCCCCCAACAACAACAACAAAAAAAACCAAACTCATACATATAGAGCACAGTAATAATAGCCAGCATTTATATAGCGCTTTAATGTTTACAGAGTACTTTACATATGTTATCTCATTTGATCCTCATAGCAACACTGGGAGGTAGATG
This sequence comes from Gymnobelideus leadbeateri, assembly GCA_011680675.1. NCBI lineage: Eukaryota > Metazoa > Chordata > Mammalia > Diprotodontia > Petauridae > Gymnobelideus > Gymnobelideus leadbeateri. The sequence goes on along the minus strand of WOXC01008412.1, from coordinate 171,026 downwards.
CCATTATTACTCTCATTTTGCAGATGAACAGCCAAGTGGTGCAGTGAATAGAGCTCCAGCCTGGGCGTAAGGAAGACCTGAGTTCAAATACGGCCTCAGACACTCACTGGCTGTGTGATTCTGGGCAAGTTCCTTAGCCTGGTTTGCTTCATTTTCCTCATCTGTAACATGAGTTGGAGAAGGAAATGGAAAACCACCCAATATTTTGCCAAGAAAATCCCAAATGGGGTCATGTTGAGTTGAACATGACTAAATGACTCAATACAAAACCACAAAAAAATTTACAGATGAGGAAAATGACCAACACCAAGGTTGAATGTCTTGGCCAAGGTCACATAGTAAGTGTTTGACATAGGATGGATTCAGGTTTTCCTAACTTGTGTTCTAACCACTATACCACCCCTTGCATTTATAGAAGTATACAAAGACAATAACAGCCCCACAAAGACAAGGATTATGTCACAAAGTACAAGAATTATGTTCATTTCACTAGTGAGGAAATTAAAATTCAGAGAGGTTGTGGCTTGATGACAGTTGTCCAGGGAAGGATAAGAACTGAGACTTGAACCTGTGTCTTCTGACCCCCAAATCAGAACTTTTTCTACCACACAAAAGACTTCTCCATAACTCAGAATAAATCTGGAGGGTTCACTTTCTGTGCCTCACTATTCTTTCCCTGTGTTCTGAGCCTCGCCTGAGAGAGGTTAGGAGGTGGCTAGAAACGTAACTTTTTGAATATCACTTGAGATAGAAGAAGCCTTGAGAAAAATCAAAGGGTAAAGTCTTTGGAAGCTGGTCACTACAGGATGCTTAGGCTCAGTACCTGACTCCTGAAGGCTCTTAAAATTCTGGTTAGGGACTTCTGGGAGCCAGTATGGCAGAGTAAATAGTGAATCACCATAACTCTTCCATATTTACCTCCAAACAAATCCTAGAACAGCAAAACCAGCAAAAAGATGGGGTGAAACAATCTTTTAGCCCAAGAAACTTGAAAGTTCAGCAAGAAAGGTCCATCTCACTTGGGTAAAGGGAGAACACTGTCCAGGACAGGCAGCATCCCAGCAAGCCAGCAGCAAGCTCCACTTCAGCAAACCAGTGTCAGATACTAAACCCTGTAATGCAAGCAAAGAAGTACTTAGCACCTTGTTTCAGCTACATAAGTATTTAGCACTTTGTTTGAGCCCCACCTGAGATTTGAAGGTGGGAGGAACTTGCTGATGAAACAGGAAAGGGCAGAACAGGAAGAAGAACCACTATATATAAGTAGGAGCACAGCTGGGGCAGAGCAGATTTGAGAAAGGGAATGGTTGTGGAGGCCAAGGATGATTGGAAACTAATCTCCAATCAAAAAAAAAGAAGACTTTTTGACTGAGAGGTTAAGACAATGTGACCTAGGGGTGGTAAAACTTTGACTTTTGTACTTTGTGTCACTTAAGGAGGATTACTTCTTAAGGATGATTGAGTTAAGGACTTACTGAATGATATCTTTTGTTTAAAACCATGTGGCCACTTTATTGATAAGTTGTTATGTTATAACATTGTAAATGCTGTACTTTGGTTTCTGTGAATGTTTTGCTTTAGTTTACTGCTGAATAAATAGAGAGTTCACTATACTATGTGATCAGAATCTTAGAGCTATTCACAGCAGCAGTCCTCTGGAGAGCTGCTTGTGCTTGGCTTTACAAACCCTAGTGTGGTGGAGCATGCAAACACCAATAGCAGGATCCCCTACGTGCCTCGGCATAGCCAGGGGAATGGACAGACTCCAGCTCCAAGAATTACCCTGTGCTTCATTGTAGCCCTGAGCAAACAGGCAACCTCCAGTGGCTAGCCCATGTGCCTTAGTGTAGCCCTGGGGAAACACAAAAATATCCCACTGGCCTCAGCACACACTAGGCACAAGCACTTACAACCCTGGCTCAGCACTAGGTAAACAGCCAGGTCCTGCAGCCCCTGGCACAAGAAGCCTGAGACAGTGCCCCTTCTGCCCTGGAGCAGAACTCAAATTTAAAAGAAAGGAAAAGGGCCAAAAAGCATCAACAAGAAACAACAAAAAAAGAATTGTTATGGTGAAAGAGAAGATCAAAACACTAACTCAGAAGAGGACAACAATGTCAAAACACATATGGATAACCACCCCCCCCAAAAAAAAAAATGGGAAGTGATCTTAAGTTCAGAAAGAACTCATGGAAGAACTCACAAAGGAGCTTAAAATTTATGTAAGAGAGGCAGAAGAAAAATCGGGAAAAGAAATGGGAGTAATGCAAGAGAATTATGGAAAAAGAGTCAGCAGCTTGGAAAAATAAAACAATTGCTTAAAAAGTAGATTTAGTCAAATAGAAAAGGAGATACAAAAATCCACTGATAAATTTAAAAACTGTAATTGTCAAATGGAAAAGAAAGTACAAAAGCTAACTGAGGAAACTCCTCAAAAGTTAGAATTGGGCAAGTGGAAGCTAATGATTCTATAAGACATCAAGAATCAATCAAATTCAAAAGAATGAAAAAAATAGAAGAAAGAAAAACATTAGAAAAACAACTCATTAGAAAAACAACTGATGCAGAAAATAGATTCAGGAGAGACCACGTCAGAATCAATGGACTACCTGATGTCTTATAGAATCATTAGCACCCAAATTCTTAAAGGAGAAGTTAAAAGAGTTACTGACCAAAAGTTAACGACCAAAGAAGAGATAAAGAGCATTATGAAATGTAAAATAGAATATTTCATTATATTAAATTAAAAATATTTTGCAAAACAAAACCAATGCAACCAAGATTAGAAGGAAAACAGAAAACTGGGAAGCAATCTTTACAGTAAGTGTCTTCTCAACTATATAGAGAACTGAGTCAAATTTATAAGAATAGAAGCCATTCCCCAATTGATAAATGGTCAGAAGATATGAATAAGCAGTTTTCAGATGAAGAAATCAAAACTATCTTTAGGCTTATAAAGAAACACTCCAATTAACTTTTGATTAGAGAAATGCAAATCAAAACAACTCTGAGATGCCACCTCATACCTATCAATTTGGCTAATATGACAGAAAAGGCAAATGACAAAAGTTGGAGGGAATGTGGAAAAACTGGGACACTAAATGCACTGTTGGTAGAATCATGAACTGATCCAACTATTTTGGAAAGCAATTTGGAACTCTGTCCAAAGGGCTATAAAACTGTGCATACCTTTTGATCCAGCAATACCACTACTAGGTCTGTATCCCAAAGAGATCATAATAAAGGGGAAAGGACCTATACATGCAAAAATATTTTAGCAACCCTTTTCATGGTGGCAAAATATTAGAAATTGAGGGGATGCCCATTTATTGGGGAATGGCTGAACAAGTTGTGGTCCATGAATGTAATGGAATACTATTGTGCAATTAGAAATGATGAACAGGAAGATTTCAGAAAAACCTGGACAGACTTGTAAGAACTGATAGAATGAAATTAGTAGAACCAGGAAAACACTGTACACAATATCAGCAACACTGTGTGATCATCAACTATGAATGACTCAGCTCTTCTCAGCAAAACAATGATCCAAGACAAGTACAAAGGATTTACAAAGGAAAATATTTTCACTTACTTTACTCTTTTTCATGCTTTTTTCTTTTTATCTTTTTCTTCTTTCATAATTCTGACTAATATGGAAATATGTTTTATATGATAGCACATGGATAACCTATATCAAATTGCCCACCATTTTAGGAAGAGGGGAATGGAGGGAGGGAAGGAGAAAAATTTGGAACTCAAAATCTTCTAAAAATGAATGCTAAAAATTGTCTTGGGGGCAGCTAGGTGGCACAGTGAATAGAGCACCGGTCCTGGAGTCATGAGGACCTGAGTTCACATTGGGCCTCAGACACTTAACACAAAAACTAGCCATGTGACCTTGGGCAAGTCACTTAACCCCAATTGCCCTACCTTCCCCCCTCCAAAAAATTGTTTTGACATGTATTTGGGAGAAAAAGAAATACTATTAAAAATAAAGTTCTAGTTAGTACCTCTTAGTGACTTCATAACCTTATTTCTTAAAAAATGGAGTTTGAACAACTGGTCAGCCAGATGCCCTCCTCTCCCCCAAAGGTGGTCATGGTATAGTCCTCATTCAATGTTATTTGTGTGCCTTGCTATAATGAGACCTATGGTAGGAGCGGTGGGGAGACACAGAGACTGACACAGAGACAGGGGAGGGAGACACACAAATAGACAGGCACAGAGACAGAGAGGAAGGGAGGGAAGGAAAGACAGAGGGGGGGGGCAGAGAGATGAAAGAAAGAAAGCAAGAAAGAGAAAGAAAGAAATGAAAGAAAGAAGGAAGGAGTGAGTGATGGAGAGAAAGAAGGAAGGAAAGGAAGGTGGGGGAAGGGAAAGAAGGAGAAAAGGAAGGAAATGAAGGTAGAAGGAGGGAAGGAAAGTTGAAAGAAAGAAGGAAAGAAAGAATGGAAAGAAGGAATAAAGAGGGAAGGAGGGAGGGAAGAAAGGAAGAAAGAGAGAAAAAAGAGAGGTTTTATAAATCAGAGAGAAACAGAGACAGAGACAGAGAGAAAGAGAAAGAAGAGAGATGGAAGAAGCACACAGTTTTGCCCTTCCTCCAGCCTGCCATTTGCTGTTGTACACATACATTATAAAGCTGAGAACTGGGTCCATAAAAGGCACCCAACAATGTCGTTTACAGTAAGTGGTGCAATTTAGTGTTTTAAAAAGTAGATAAATGCTCTGTGAGCTGAATGGGAAAGTCTGACACTGACAAGAAAGAGCAAACTAATTTCCTTTCACAGCCTCAGAAGGATGTCATGGGAGGGAGGGACAGAGAGAAGGGGACCACCATGGGAGCTAGGCCTGGGCCATTCCTCACGCCAGAAGCAAGGTCAGACAGCAGAGACAGATGCAGATTAGGCTTTCACCGAGTTGTAGACATGACCCTGGCACAGTACTCAATACAGCCAGAACCTTTTTTCTTTAAACTACATTCATTTAAGGCTCCCTGAATGGAACCTTTCCTGATAGCTTTCCCAGGGAAATACCAAAGAGGGCATTTTATCCTTTGTCTCATCCTCACTCATCCCATTTTTTAGCCTTCTGATCATCTTGCAGCCAGCCAGTCACCCCAGAAGAGTAGCCCCATCCCAGGCATGGGGGATAGCAGTGTGACCACATGGACTGTCTCTTTTTGCAGTGTCAGGGAAGATATAGGTAGCTAAGTAGTAGTTTGTAAAACTGGCCAATCAGGATAATTTTCCTTAACTATCACTGTTACTTAAAGGAGTGGGATATAGTTAAAAGAACACTGAACTAGGGATGTACAGACCTGGATTCCAGTCATGTTTTTACTAGCTGTATGATCTTGAGCAATGTATCTGGACTGTCTGGGCCTCAGTTTTCCCTTTCATGTGTAAACACTCTTGCTGCAATAGGAAGAAACCTCTGAAATGGAGTCTGCCCTCCAGAGTCCCATAAGCCTTCCTCATCTTGAGTCTGATTGAGGGGCAGATAGATGGCAGAGGTGATGCACAAAAATTTTCTTTAAAAAGTATTTATTTTTAACATTCATTTTAAAACATTTTAAGTTCCGAATATTTCCCTCCCACCTTTCCCCCACCCTTTGAAAAGGCAAAAAATGTGATATCAACTATACATATGAAATCATGCAAAAACATATTTCTGTATTAGCCATATTGCAAAAAAAATGAGAAAAATAAAGGAAGTGAAAAATTTATGTTTCAATATGCACTCAGAATTCATCTATTATCTCTCTGGAGGTGGATAGCATTTTTCATCTTAAGTCCTTTGGGATTGTTTTGGATCATTGTACTGCTGAGAATAGCTAACTCATTCACAGCTGATCATCATGCAATATTGCTATTACTGTGTACAATGTTTTCCTGGTTCTGCTCACTTTACCTTGCATCTGTTTGTATAAATCTTTTATATAAGATTTTTTCTGAAACCATCCTGCTCATCGTTTCTTATAGCACAATAATATTCCATTGCAATCATATACCACAACTTGTTCAGTCATTCCCTAAGTGATGGGCACAAGGTGATGCCTTTTAAAGTGAATTTATTAATAACCAGCAACAAAAAAGACATACAAAATAAGGAGGAAGCTTTATGTCAAACTCTTAGTATTTAGAAAAATAGAACCAAATGAATTGTCAGATAACAAAAAAGCAAGTAAAATGTTTTGTTGTCCTGTATGACCTTCCAAATCTGTCTGAAATTCACTATCTTGTTTCTTTGTTGTTGTTGTTTTTCCCTCAACAGATGGTGTGATTTTCCCTGATACTTTTCAATCAAAACACTCCCTCCTGGCCATTATTTTCCTATATCTGTTTTCTTCCCCTATTAGAATGAAAGCTTCTTGAAGGCAGGGGCTATCTTAGCTTTTGTATTTCAGTCAGTTAAGGCAAAAAACAATTTTAAAGCATCTACAACATGTCAAGGTTTGTGCTAAGAGCTGTGAATACATACAAATGGAAACAAAAGCCCTGCTCTCAAGGAACTTACAATTTAGTGAGGGAGCATTTCAAGCCCCTAGCAGTCCAACATGATGTGTGATCCATCAGAAGCACTTAATAAATGCTTTTTTATTCATTCATTATCATATCATATATTTTCATATCATTTTCATTTTTTGTATATATCTTTTCCTGGTATCCTGCCTATAGAACCATACCTTATAACAAAGAATTTAAAGGAAAGAGGGGGAAAAGCACTCCAACAAAACCAACACATCAAATAAGTCTGACAGTATGTGCAGTGTTCTACATCCACCGTTTCCCACTTCTACAAAAAATAGATCAGTCCTGGTTCTGTTTCCTTCCTTCCTTCCTTCCTTCCTTCCTTCCTTCCTTCCTTCCTTCCTTCCTTCCTTCCTTCCTTCCTTCCTTCTTTCCTTCCTTCCTTCCTTCCTTCCTTCCTTCCTTCCTTCCTTCCTTCCTTCCTTCCTTCCTTCCTTCTTTCCTTCCTTCTTTCCTCCCTTCTTTCCTTCCTTCTTACCATACCTTCTTTTTAACAAAGGTGTAGTGAATCAGTTATGTCCCTATTTCTGCTCAAGAAGTTTTGTATCACTTTGTATAGGTCTTTCCATACTTCCAAATATGCTTCATATTTATAAAATAAGTCACATTTAGGAAGTATTTTAAGAACTACAAAATACTTTTCTCACAAACCTGTCAAGTAGGTGGTGGGAATATCACTACCCCTTATTTTACTAATGAAGAAACTGAGACTTAGAGAACTGACATGACATAATTATGGTTAGGCATCCAGTAGGTGTAAGAGCTGGGATCTCATTCCAGGTTTTGGGGCTCTTTTCACTTCATATTACCATTTCCTTAAGTACATTATTCACACTCATATAGCATCACTGAGGTAAAGGTGATGTTAAAAAAATGGGTTTTGATATTAGGGGGCAGCTCTGAGTAATGACACATGCTTGAAATGTTCCTAATACACTTTAACCTGCACTCTTCTCATTCAGTTCTGAGTCTCGATCATTTTGCATTTGTAATGAATATACAAGAGATAAAAGTTTGTCATAATTTAAGCAATAGTTGTTCTTTATCCACTTGGTTTTTCTTGTGCAGATTGCTAGGCTGATCTTTTAAAACAATTTTAAATAATATTTTATCCCCCCCCCAATTACATGTTAAAACAATTTTTAACATTTTGAAAAAAGTTTTGGGTTCCAAATTTTCCCCTACCCCCTCCCTGAGAAGGTAAGTAATCTGACATGGGTTATACATGTGCAATCATGTAAAAATTTGCATATTAGTAATTTTGTACAAGAATACTTAAACAAGAAAAGGATGAAAGAAAGAAGGAAAGAAAGTGAAAATAGTATGCTTCAGTCTGTATTCAAACAATATCAGTTCTTTCTCTGGAGGCAGATAGCATGTTTCATCAGGAGTCCTTTGAGATTGTCTTGGATCATTGTATTGCTGACAGTAGCTAAGTCATTTCACAGTTCTTCATTGTACAAGACTGCTGTCAATGTGTACAATGTTCTCCTGGTTCTGCTTGCTTCACTTTGCATCAGTTCATGCAACTCTTTCTTGGTTTTTCTGAAATTATCCTGCTTGTCATTTCTTTTCTTTCTTTCTTTTTTTTTTTTTTAAAGCAATTGGGGTTAAGTAACTTGCTCAAGGTTACACGGCTAGTCATTATTTATGCGTGGGTGCTCATTTTCTGAGGCCGGATCTGATCTCGGGTCATCCAAACTCCGAGGCCGGCGCTCTTACTCACTGCGCCACCTAGCCGCCCCTTTAGGGCAATTGGGGTTAAGTAACTTGCCCAAGGTTACACGGCTAGGTTTTTGTTTGTATGGATTAGGTCCTTCTGATTCCAGGGCCGGCGCTCTATTCACTGCACCACCTAGCCGCCCCTGCTTGTCATTTCTTATAACACAATAATATTCCATCACAATCATATATCACAACTTGTTCAGCCATTCCCAAATTGATGGGCATCCTTAGGTGACCCTCTGTCTCACTAAAGAGGCCCTGTATTATTCTAGGGCTTGATGCAATTATATTATTAGATATTATAATTATATATTATAGACAATGTGCATATTATATAACATACACATTATGTATAGCATATAACTGTGTCATATAATATATTATATGACATAATATATACTATGTAATATATACTAATATAATACATGGTAAGCTTATTAGATAGACTCAGAATACTATTGAAAGGTGACAAGGGTATTACTGACTAGGGGAATGAAGGAAGACTTCCTGGGAAAAGGTGGCATTTAAATTGTGTGAAATTTAAAGAATGGGTAAGAATTTGATGAAGGAATATACTCCAGGTGCAGAGAATACTAGGTATAAAAAGACATGAATGTAAGAAAGTGAAGGGAGATGTTCAAGGGAGAAAGAATAATTAAGATTTTGCCAGAGTGCAGATGACTGATGTAAGTTTGAAAAGAGTGTGGTATCAGAGGGTCTTGAATGCAATTTTTCAGTCAAAGAAGCTTGGCTTTTATTAGAAAGGAATAAGAGAGACACTGAAGGTATTTGGGCACATGACTGACATAGGCAGATAAGGAAGATAAGACTGACTGTGGTGGGATGGACTAGGGGAGAACAAAGGGTGGCAAATAAGACAAATTGTCTACAGATCTGCTGTTGTCCTCTGTGTGGTAACTAAGAATAGCTTGTACAAGGGCCATGGCCATGGGAAGAGCTACCATTGTTGTTGTTCATTGTTCATTCTTGAAGAGGACCAGTTAAGTCATGAGGGTGATGTCTTGACTTGTACATGAAGCGGATTTAAGTGAAGCAGAGCTGCAGAAAGTTACCAACTTCACTCTTTCCTCCCGAGTCATTCAAGTCCAGTGGTAAGACAAAGGTCAAGAAGACCTTGGTGATGGCCCAGGATGTAATGGGAAGAGTGGGTGGGGTTAAAAGGAAGGCAATAAAAATGAAAAAATATCTTGAGGCTTAAAGGTGGTTTTTTGTTTGTTTGCTTTCAGGGGCAGTGGAGAGGGAAGGAAAGGAAAGGTTAGGTAATTTCATGAGAGTATAAAATTCCTGGTGTGGAAACTCTCTGGGATTAAGTAATCTGACCATAATCTCATCACTAGTATGTGATAGAGGTTGTATTTTGAACCCACATTTCCTGATTCTAAGGCTGGCCCTCTCATTGATGCACCAAGATGCCTTTTGAATCTTCATTTATCTGGAGAAGTTATTCATGTGAAACTGCTGATTCCTTGGTGTTACTGGATAAATACATCATCTTCAAAATAGGGGGTCTTCCAAGGACTCCGCTTGGCTCCCAGTGGCCCTTTGGTTTCTTTTTGGCATTTCCAATTATATGGCCCCCATAGATCAGCCCTTCTGGCAAATGCCATTTTCAGGCCCTGCTTCCCCTGGGAGGGGCTCTGATCCTCTTGGCCAGAAAGACTAATTCCCACCCTATCCCCTTCTTCCCTTCAGCCATGACCATCTCTAACTCTAGACTAGACCTTGAAGTGAAAATTTAGTAGATTAATCTGTCACTCTATAACATGTGAACAAATTTATAGCTAAAATATTATCTGCTTATTCCAGAACCTTTCTCAGTTACATTCACTTAAGGCTCCCTGAATCTGGGATCTGTGACTGTTATGCCATTATGCCTGTCAGCTTACTTTCCTCCTGATAACTCTGACTGTTTCCAGCGTCTGGTTATCTCTAAAGCTCTTTACTGTGTGAGTCCGGGCTGTCTCCATCTCTGACTAAGCCTCCTCAACCCAGCCGATGCAGTCTTTACTACAGGGAAATGATCAGACTCTGGGGATGTAAGTTTAGGAGTCTGGGGTTGGGAGTAGGGAAGAGAATGGCTTGAGAGGCTTGAAAAGAATAGGGCCAATCCAAGCTCCTCAAGAACATAAGTAACCAGTGAGGGGCACTCACAGAACAGAAGATGGTGGCTTTTTTTTTCTTCCTGCTGCTCAGAAATTTACTAAATGACTCATCCTCCCCCAGTGCTCAGAAATATGAGCATCCCAGGGTTTCCAAAGCCCCTGGGTCGGCATCTAAGTTGCCAAGTTCTAGGGTCAGCTATTGTTTGATTGGACTGAACTCTGCTTGGTAGCTAGCTGATGGGGAGCCCGGAGGAAGGGGGAGGGGAGGTGGTTAGATGGGGGTGGATCGGGCCCTGTGGTTTGGATGAATCCTGGAGCTCGCTCTGTGTATTTGTGTGGGCCCAAAGGAAGCTGCCAATAGACTCAGTATTTGAGTCTGAGGATGGTTCCTTAGAAGGCAGCCAGGTGGTGGAGAAAGAGCCCTGGACCAGGAGTGAGGGAACCTGGCTTCTTGGGCTCTGCCATGAGATGGGTTGTTGGGGAATAGTTGCTACCCCTCCCTGAGCCTCATATTTTGTCATTTGCAAAACTGTTCTCCAAGGTCTCTTTCAATGATAAATCGGGTAGCTTCGTGAGGGGAGGGGAGAGGAAGGAAAGGAGGAAGGGAGGGAAAGGAGGAATAATGATTGAGACTGGAGCTGGGAAGGTGCTGCATCAGACCAGATTCAGAGAGCCATTTACCAGAGTGCCAGTGCTGGGGGAAGGGCTGGGGAGGGGGGAGGGAAGGGAGGAAGGTATCCCAGGCTACAGATCTGCTTTCTACTTCTTTTCACTATCTCATTATCAGCAGGAGATCCATTAGGGACAAAAGGGCAGTCAATCATAGCTACAACAGTCCTGACATTCAGGACTTGTTATTTCTCTCTCTCTCTCTCTCTCTCTCTCCCCCAACTCCCCTCCTTCTCTCTCCTTTCTGTGTCTCCCTCCCCCCTCTTCCTTTCCTCTTTTTCTCTCCCTCCCTCTTTCTCTTCTTTACTCCTCCCTCTCTCTTTCCTCCACCCCTGGCCAGTGCAGCCTTACTGGGGGCTAGTTTCCTCTCCCTGGGTGCTTCTGAATCTCACTTGGGAATTGGACAACACAAGAAGGAGAGGTGATCCCTTCTGTGTCCCTTCCCTATCCCTTCACCCCCTAAGCTGAACCCTAAAATCCGGTTTTCAAGATGCACAAAGGCCTGGCAGGTAGGTTTTGGCTGATTGTGTTCTGCTGCCCAGGGACTGAATCCCAGGCAGGTGACAGACAAAAGCCTCAGATCCCTCTGATTCTTGGGCATTGGCCGCCTGCACATGCTCTGCTTTGCCTGCCTGGCCCCTATAACATCTGTCACATCTCAGCTGATGGGAAGAAAAATAAACTGCATGAGACAGGGTGAGTCTTCTCTGCAGGCTGTGCTGTCAGTGCCAGGCTTAAGCAGGAGAAAGGAAAACAAGCCACACTCAGGCTGGACAGGCCAGGGGTCAGAGCTGTAGATGGGAGAAGGTGAAGGAGGGAACCGGCATTTATTAAATACCTATTATGCTAATTACTTTACAAATACTATCTCATTTGAACCTCACAACAATGCTAGGAAGGAGATTCTATTGTTTTCCTTATTTTAGAGCTGAGTAAACTGAGGCTGATAGTAGTTTAGTGATTTGCCCGGGGCCACACAGCTACTAAGTGTCAGAGGCTGGATTTGAACTTAGGTCTTCCTGACTTCCAGGTCAGGTCTCTAGGTGCCTCTATATGTGAGGCATCTCATTTTGAATAAAGTCAACAATGGGGTGTTCCCCTCCTGGCAATGGGGTTTTCCTCACATAGTTTAGGAAGTTGATTCATGATGTTAATTTCTTTCGCATAATTTTCTCCCTTGCCTTACCTCAGAGCCTAAAGGAAGGGTAGTAGTGAAACAAATATGAGAAACTAGGCAAAGAAGGCCAGGGCCCCTTCCCCTCCCTCTCTCAAAGATCACATTCAAAAAGTACAGTCGGGTTGTGCCCTGTTGTTTCTTCCTCACTCTGATTTGAGAAGTGCAAAAAAGTAGGGGTATCCCCCTTCCCACAAGTGGGCAGATGCTGGCATTCTGGGTAATCAACCCAACCTTGCCTTTAGGGAAAGGACACTCCTGCTTCATGGATCTGCTATCAGAGAAGAAATGTTGCAGAGAAATGCATTTTCCAGGCAACTGAATCTTTCCCTTTTATGGACAAAACTTTGCTTAAACCATTCTTATTGGAAATCTTTCAAAGGATGGGCCATCCCTGATAATTCCATTCCTGTCTCCTTAAAAGAGTAGAAATGTAATTTATTACTCAATGGAGATTACTAAGTGTAGTTAAACTTTAAAATGCTTGGGAGTTATAATTTCTTTGACCACGATTTTTTTGTGTTTGCCATATGGCAATAGAAGCAGCAAAGGAGAGTAAGTTGAACAATGCACTTGGAGTCAGGAAGGCTTAGGTTCAAATCCAGACCATTACACTGACTTGGGCCAAGTCATTTTGTCTCTGGGGGCAAAGCATAGATCCTTACCCTCTAGTTATATGAGACATTGAAACGATTCCTACTTATTATGAGGCATTGGAGCACTGGGGAGACTCCCAAGGACATTAAATTCTGGTCTCTTCTGTAGACCCTATAGCCTGTGTATGTAAGTACATACAACACATATGCACATATGCATATATACATGTATATACACTTACACACATGTATTTCAAGGTACAGGGATGACAATCTAAGGACCAAAAAAGGGAAGAAGTATTTTCCTCTCTCAGGGAGGCAGATTGCCTACCTTATTGAAAGCACCCCACTCCTCCCCTTCCCATGTCAGCAAACTAGGGTAAAGCTGTTGCTTTTCAGCCATTTCAGTCATTTCCAACTCTTTGTAGCCTCATTTGGGGTTTTCTTGGCAGAGATATTTAAGTGGTTTGCACTTCCTTCTCCAGATGAGGAAACTGAGGCAAACAGGCTTGCCCAGGGTCACACAGATAGATAATAAGTGTCTAGGTATGAACTGACAAAGATGAGTTTTCCTGACTCCAGGCCCAGCACTCTATCCACTATACCATCTAGCTGCCTCTGATATAAGTACTAGCTATTATTATTGTTATTATTATTATTATTATATTGTCATTATTATTTTAAATAATAAATCTGTGTATTTCATTTAAGTATTTAAAATATGATTCTGATAAGGGGCCAATAGGCTTCCCTAGCCTGCCAGAGGGGTACAGGACTCACAAAAAAGACAAAGATCCCTGGACTAGATGACCTGTAAGGTCCTTTCCCTCTCCCTATAATCCTGAGATCTCATGGTTCTAATTATACAAGTAGGAGAGTGAGATGAGTTTGAAAGAGAGGTCCAGGCTGGGAGAAATCTGAGGGAGAGATTCCTTCCACGAAGCAAAAATGGAGTGGTCAGGGAAAGCTTCATGGAGAAGGTGGGGTTTGAGCCGGGCCTTAAAGAAAAGGAGGAACTTTAACAGGAAGAGAGGGAGAAGGAGCAAGAAGAATCTATTTGGGGTGGGGGGAGAGGCGAGGGGTGTTGTGAGCAAAAATCCCAGAGATTGACAGAGGACAGGAGAGCGATCATAGTGCAAGTAGATTAGAAGAGCATATGGTAGGATATAAGGCTAGACAGGTAAACAGGAGGCAGCCTGTGGCGCTCCTTGAATGTGAGAGGCAGGCCTTTAAATCTGAATGGCATCAATCATGAAGGTAAGCTGTGCTTGGTTCTTATGCCTGAGTCCCAAAGAAAATTAGGATGGGCCCACGGTGGGCCTCAAGGGACTTTAATATATCCCACCTGCTGCTTTCCTTTCCTTTGGGGTTTCCTTTTGGGAGAATTTTCATCCATGAACAACATGGTTCTTCAGGACTCTCAGAAACTAAAGAGCATAAGTAGCAATGGAAACAAGGCACTTAGAGTGCAAATTATTTATACTGATAAATAATAGATTCATTTCTACAAATGAGCACACATCAAACATTACAATAGTTTCTAGGCAAGGCCCTGAAAAGGAATGGCATTTTAAACACTCAATAGAATTAGCAAATTCATCCATGATCCCAAGGTCTGTACTCACCAGCTCAACACTAAAGCAGTTCAAACAGGACAAATCTAGGACTGAAAGGACCTTAGGGGTCAGCTAGTCTAATCTTCTCATTTTACAAATGGGGAAACTGAGGACCAGATGTATTGAATGAGCTGCTCAGCCACATATCTAAGTTCTGAGGTGGTATGCTTGCTCCACGTTTATGTTTATATTACCAGTAGGTAGCTGGACACAAGGCAGGTGCTTATAGGCTTGCTGATTGATAGATTCAGGAAGGGGCTTTCCACCTCATTACACTGGAGAAGGACAAAGCAGGTAACTCATTCCTAGGACCATGGGAGCAGAGATTTAGAGCTGAATGGGGCCTTAGAGGCTACTGAGTCTAACCCCTTCATTTTAATAGGAAAATGGTAGAGTTTTAAAATAACTTCTTTTCAATTAATAAATGTTATTTATGTATATGTATATAATAAATATATCCTTCCCACCTCCTCCTCATTGGAAAAAAAAGAAAAAGTGACCTCTCCTTTTAAAAACAAAAATACTATGAAAAGAGAACAGATGTCCACATTGTCCATATCAAAAATGTGTGTCTTGTTCTACATCCTGAGTATATCAGCTCTACATAAGGAGGTGGGTAGCATTCTTCAGCAGTCCTTTACAATCATGACTGGTCACTGTACCAATCAGAATTCTGAAGTCTATTAAAGTTTTTACAATGTTGTTATTATTTAAATCTTTCATGTTCTGCTTCCTTCACTCTCCTTCAGGGCCATCCCCAGTTGTCCTGTTCTCTATCTGGCCACTGGACCTAGATGACTCCAGAGGTGAGAGTAAGGCTGATGACTTTTCACAGCCCTCCCTCACTTAAATCCAATTCACTTGCAAGTTATGGCATCACTTCCCTGATGTCGTGGTCCTCTTCGAGAAGGAAGGCTAAGCAACAACAACATCTCTCCATCAGTTCATACAAGTCCTCTCACGGCTCATAGATTCATCCTCATTTCTTATGACATAACAACATTCATGACATTCATATGCCATGATTTATTCAGCCATCGCCCAATTTATGGGCACCCCTTTAGTTTCCAGTTCTCTGCCACTATAAAAAGAACTGCTATAAATATTTTTTGCATAAATGTCTTTTTTCCCTCTCTTTTTGATCTCTTTAGGATTTAGGCTTAGTGACAGCAGCATCACTGGGTTAAAAAGTTTAATATCTTTAGGGGCATAGTTCCAAATTGCTTTCCAGAAAGCCTGGACCAATTTACAGCTCTACTAACAGTGCATTAAGATACTTATTTTCTGGCAGTCCCTCCGACATTTATAATTTTCCTTTTTTGTTGTCAATTTTGCTAATCTAATGTAACCCCCTCATTTCAGGAGAAAGATGAGGCATAAAGAGAGTAAAAGACTTGGTCAGGGTTATATAGCTAGTAAACATCAGAGCCAGGAGTCAAACCTAGGCCTTTTGCCCATACTATAAATCTGCTACTCTTGACACCACACCCTGTGGCTCCTTGATCAAATCCCAGTGAGATGGAATGTCTATAGGATTCTGTCATTGAAGTCCAGCCTGGATTATTTTTTAAAAAAACCCTCTTGCTTGGTCTCCCTGACTCAAGTCTCTCCCCCTCTCCAGTCCATCATCTACACTAGAGGTTCCCAAACTTATTTGGCCTACCTCCCCCTTTAAAAAAAAATTAGTGCCTCCCTGGAAATCTACTTTCTTTAACTGTTTAATAGGTTTTTTGGAAAGTTGTATAATTTCAAAAACTACAATTTTTAAGTGACACATCTTAAATATAATAATTTATCATAAATTTGTGGGTTTTTTCCTGCATCATCCACTTTGGGCACCTGTGATCTACACCAATGTGCTTTTCCTAAAGGGAAGGTTTAACATTGTTACCTTTGTATTCAATATCAATCAGCAGCTCAATGTTTTTTCTGGGATCTAATTTTTTAAATTTGTATGCTATTCTTTTTTTAATTCCTATTATTGTTCAAGTTTTGCAATGTACACAATTATTAATACAAAAGAATAGTAATATAATTTCTAATAAGTACATATGCACATATGTTACTAGTCATAGTAAGTTGGAGGAGTCATTTAGATTTTCTGAATTTCAGTTATTATCTGTAAAATGGGGACAATAACATATTTATTCTTTTTCTCATAGGATTGTCATGAGATTTAAATAAGAAAACATGAACTTTTGGTTAAGATGAAAGGTCGAAGAAGATTCGAGCTGTTTCACATATGCTCCAACAAAGATCTGAAAATGGTGCCATCACTTGAATAATGACCAAGAGGTCCAAAAAAGAAAAAAAATAGTAAGCTGCTTCATCTAGACTGGGACTGCACAAAAATGGTCAGAAGCCTCAACAATGAATGTTGAGGAAAGGGTCTCATTAACGAAACCAACATGAACTTGGGTAAAGTGCAGGTGGCCTGAGAGAGATGGATGGGTCAGGGACAGCTGATATCTACAACACTCTGATTGGAAGACTTTATGGATTACAGAAGTCCACAGTACTCTTATCAAGGTGGTTCAGAGACCCCTGAAGATTTCAGTGCTCTGCTCCAAGATGATCCAGGGGGCCTGAAACCTGCCATTGCTAAGAGGGCAGACATACCATAGATAGGCAGTAGCTTACCTGGGCATGGACATCCCAACCCAGAGTTCAAAGGGATATATAGCCTGACTTTGGCAAAATGTCCAAACTAGGAACTGAAGTTGAAGTTATGATTAAACATAAAAAATTTCCAAACACAAGCCCAAGCTTTAAACCCAGAGGAAGAAAGTAACTTTAAAAAGTTTAAGTAGAGGGGCGGCTAGGTGGCGCAGTGAGTAGAGCATCGGCCCTGGAGTCAGAAGGACCTGAGTTCGGTTCCGGCCTCAGACACTTAACGCACATACAAACAAAAAAAATGTAGCCGTGTGACCTTGGGCAAGTTACTTAATCCCAATTGCCCTCCAAAAAGCAAAAAAAAAAATTTAAGTAGAGGCTAAGGGAAAGAAAAATGATGCGGCCAAAAATACTCTGAGAGGCCAGAAAGAAGTGAAGCAAAGGACAAAAAATGAAATTTTAAGTTAAATAAGATCTTTTGAGGGAAGAATTGGGGGGAGAATAAATATCATGAAACAAAACATAAAAAATATTACCCAAATGGAAACACTCCCTGAAAATTAGAATAGAACTCAATGACTCTTGGAGATAACAAAAAAATATTAGGACAAAAAGCCAGAATGTAAAGTATTTACTATCAAAAACACCTGACCTAGAAAACAAGTTAAGAAGAGTTAGTTTAAGGCTCCATAGAGAATGAAATAATTTAACTGCTATATTATATATATATATACATATATATATGTGTATGTATGTATGTATGTTAAATGAATGCAATAACATCTTAGTACCTAAAGCAAAAGATAATCATATAATAGAAACAGACATCGAAAACACAATAGTTGATGACCTTAATGTACCATATTTCACTGCATAATCGTCACAGCCTTTATGCCAATTTTTTTTTTGCAAAAAAGTGGGGTGCCACTGTTATGTGAAGCTTTTTAAAAAATTGTGCTGGTATTACTTAAGAATCATTTATTATTAAACTGTCTTTGGTGCAAGATTAGGGTGCATGTAATACACATGAATATATGTTAAAATTGTATACTGACAATGTGCGTGAGCTGAGAATTCTAGGCTCGTGGCTCACAACGTGTGAGAGATAAATGCACATCCATATGCCACTGGCAAGCACATTGTTGCTCTGTTTACTTTTTATGTGGCTTGATGAACAGAATTATACTGTACAACAATTAAGTTTATAAACCAATTTTTTTGACTAAAAAAACGGGGTGCAATGATTATGCAGTGAAATGTGGTGCATCATTAAGACTAGCCAAATCTAACAAAAAGATAAACAAGTAAGATTATCAAGGCTCAGCTGTACGTGGTATATTTTACAGAAACTGACTGTGTGGCAGTATATAAAAACATCAAAATCAAACACAGAAAAGCAGAAATAGTTAACACTACTTTTTTGTCTATTATGTAATAAATACTATACTTAATAAGGGACTTTTGAGGAAAGGACTCAAATGTAAATGGAGGTGAAATAATTTAATATGAAAGAATAAATAAAGGCCATTTAATTTTAGGATTTCTTGAAATATGGTATCCAGGACTTTTGTCGATTGCTTTTTAGCCACAATTAAAAAAAAACTTAACCAAGAAAAAATAGAAATTTTGAAAATATAGAAAAGATTGACAAACTTGAAAGGCTAGAATTAATCAATAAGATTGTGAGCTTTTTTTGAAAAACTAAACTAAACTAATAAAGTTTCATAATCTAATTTTTAAAAGAGGGAAAGGATAAATAAGTTAATGATATGAAATATGAAACAGGAGAATTTGCAATAAATGAAGAGAAATTATCAGAAATCATTTTGCCTAGTTTAAAGTCAGCAAAATGATAATTTAAATGAAATAGATTATAAAATGTAAAGCACAGATCAATATAACAAAAATAGAGAATTTAAGTAACACAAACTTATAAAAAGAAAAATTTAAAAACTGTAAATGGACTCCCAAAGAAACAATACTCTAGACCAGATGACTTTAAGAAGTGGCTTCTATCAAATATTCAAAGAATGATTAATTCTAAAATTGCAAAAATTGTTTGCAAAAATAAGAAAAGAAGAAATGCTACTAAATTCTTTCTACAAAATATAATTTAACTACATAAGCCTGTGAGTAATAAAGTAGAAAAATAAACCAATATCCCCAACAAATACTGATATAAAATATTAACAAAGAGAAAAGCAACTACATTAAAAATTATAATTTTTATTACCAGTTTAGATTGATACTAGAAATTTAGGATTAATTCAATATTAGGGAAACTGTAAACAGAGATCATATTAATAAATAAAAACCAAATTTCATTAATAGATACAGAAAAAACTTTTAACAAAATGTGCCTCATTTTTACTATTAAAAAAAATTTCACAGTAAGGTACACAAGAATAATGTGGTAAATACCATTTACCTAAAACCAATTGCCACCATTTTCTGTAATGGAGAAATGCTAGAGGCCTTTCCAGTAAGATCAGAAATAAAGCTAGGATGTCCATTGCCCACAACTCTTATTTGATAAATGCTAGTTATAATAGTAAAATTTTAAAAAAGGAAATTCAAGGAATAAGCACAGGTAAAGAAGAAACAATTATTACTTCTTGCAGATGATATAATAATAAGATGAAATAAAGAGAACCCTAGCAATTTAACTAAAAACAGTGGAAAAAACTAATACTTTTAGCAAAGTAACAAGATAAAATAAACCTATATAAATTACCACCTTTTCTATATGTTTGCAAAAAAATTCATCAAGAAGAGCTAGAAAGAGCAATTCCATGCAAAATAATTACAGAATATATTAAATATTTGAGACTATACCTACCAAAACATATGCTAGAATTATATTCACATAATAAAACTACAAAGCACTCTTAATGCTATGACAGACAAATAATTGAAGAAATATTAATTGTTCATCATTGGACCATGTCAATAAAATAAAAAAAGACAATGCTATCTAAATTAATTTACTTATTTAGTTCTATACAAATCAAAATACAAAAAGGTTACATTATAGATGAGAAGAGGTAAGGGCCTCTTCTAGGGTAGTGGTTGTATAAGTGGAGAGAAGGGTACCTATACAAGAGATGTTATGAAGGCCAAAAGTTTTGGCACCTTGTTGAATATTTGGGGTGAGTGACAGTGAGGAGATGTAGATGAACCTCAGGTTATTGACTTAGGTGACTGGAAGAATGGTGATACCCTCAACAGTAACTGGGAAGTTCAACAGGGGACGGTTTCTGTGTGTGTGTGTGTGTGTGTGTGTGTGTGTGTGTGAAGACAATGAGACTTGTTTTGCACATAGTGAACTTGAGATACTTAAGGGACATCTAGTTTCAGATTTCCAAAAGGCTATAGGGGCGACTAGGCGGTGCAGTGAGTAGAGTGTCGGCCCTGGAGTCAGAAGGACCTGAATTCGGATCTGGCCTCAGACACAACGCACACACAAACAAATAAACTAGCCGTGTGACCTTGGACAAGTTACTTAACCCCAATTACCCTCCAAAAAGCAAAACAAAAAAACAAAAAAAGGCTATCATTGATAGAGGATTAGAACTCAGGGGAGAAACTAAGTTGCCTATGTAGAATTGAGACTCAATAAATGATCATTGAACCCATAGAAAACATTGAGGTTAGTAAATGAGTTGCATGGAGGGAGAAGAGAAGAGAACCGAGGAAAAAGTGTTGGAGGACGCCTAAATTCACTATAGGGCATGAAATAGAGCTCTAGCAGAGGAGGGTGAGAAAGACCCATTGTCAAGGAGAACCAGGAATGAGCAGTGTCATGAAAACCTAGATAGGTGAAAGTACCCAAGAGGAGATAGTGATTGCAGTGTTTAAGGGAATAAGGAGGTAAAGAAACATGAGGATTAAGGAAAGGCTATTAAACTTGTCAATTAAGATACCATTGGAAAGGGCAAGTTCAGTTGAATTATGAGATCAGAAGCTAAATGTATGTGGTTTAGCAGCAAGTGATAGAAATAGAGGTTCTTAGCAGAGATGACATTCTCAAGAGTAGACTAAGAGGGAAAGAGAGCTATGAGGTGATAGCTAGCAGGAATAGTGTAAAGCCAAGCATGAGCAGCTTTCCGGAGGACTGCTGCTATGAACAGCTTTCAAGATTCTGCTAATACAACATAGTAAACTCTATTTATTCATTAACAAAGACAAAACAGTAAAAGAAAATCAAGGTACAGCATTCACAATGTTACAACTTATCACTAAAATAGCCACATAGTTTCACCAAAGTGGTCACATAGTTTTAAGCAAAGTACATTCATTTAGTCAATCACAAAGTCCTTAATTCAATTACAAAGTACAAATGTCAAAGTCCTCCACCCATGGGGTGCAATCAAGTTACAATATCATCAGTCACTACTCAGTACCCTCTTAAAGGGTAGTGGAAAGTACAAAGGCCACCCACCCCAAAATCACAAGTAAATTACAATCTCATCTGTCAGCATTAAATACCCAAGGAGAGGTCTTTTCATCTTGACTTGAGGCAGGCTCTCAGCTTCCATGGTTCCACTTCTATGTCCCAGCTCCTGCCTGAATCTAATCAACTGCCACCTGAGTTCAAAGGCAGACAGCTCCCAGTTCCTTGTCCAGCTTTCTGTGCAGTTCCTATTCCATACTGAAGCTCACAATGTCTAGTCTACCTCAAGTTTTTCAAATACTAGGACCCGAGTCCCAGAACCAGAAAGTCAAAGTCATTATAGTAACCACGAAGTTAGTACACATGGTTAATGCAGTGAACATCCACATTCCCAAGCCTTCACAACAGAACAGGTTCCCTCAAGCAGGGATCCTCCTGTCTCACACACAGTAGCTCCTCAACCTGGTTCTCAGAAGCTCTCAGCTGAAGTTCCCAGAAGAAAAGTCTCAGCAGAAGCTCCATTCTCAAAATCAAAATCATTTTCTGGTCTCTCCTCCTCAGCCTCCACACAGCTTGCTCCAAGAAATTCTGACTCTCCAGACTGTGTTTTTCCTTATATGAGGAATATGAGGTATTAGCTCCTCCTTCTTCCACCCCTTCCTGTTATATTAGCAACAGGGGTTCATACCTTCTGTTTCTTAACAGAGGCTTGATATAATCAACTTGAAACTAAGTACTAAGTACATGTTTACTTGCCAATACAAGGGGATCTTCAAATTCTATTACTATTACAAATGGACAGATCAAATAAGGGTTTTTAAGGATGGGAAGATAGAAGCATTTTTGTGGGCAGCAAGGAAGGAAACCAGTAGACAGAGAGAGATTGAAGATAAGAGGGGGAGTGGAAATGATAGAAGAAGCAAGCTCCTGAAAAAGAAAGGAGAGGCTGAGACCAAGGGAGCATGAAGAAGGATTTATCTTGGAAAGAAAAAGGGCAATTTTTTCATGCAAGACAGGAATGAAGGTAGGGATAGTGGGAAAAGATAGCTGAGGGAAGTGTGATGAGGAGGAGGGAAGAAAAGTGAGCTCAGTGAATGGTCTCAATTTTTTTTTGTGAAGTATGAATGGAGGTCCTCAACTTAGAGGACTGAAGGAAAGTATCATGGAGAGGCTTGAAGAGGGGGGGATGAAAAGGCTAAAAATAGCCACTGTATTGAGTAGGACAGCAAATTAATTAGAGAGGTGGAAGAGCATTGCCTTGCTACACAGAAGGCCCAGTTGGGATTATGAAACATAAATTGGTAGTGAACCCAGTTGGCATTGTTTTGTGATTTTTCTTCAGATGAATTTATCAACACATTAATAGGAACCAAGGAACCAGCTGGTAATATAAGATTGGGTTTTGGCATGGCATAGGGCAAGAAAGCAAAGCATAGAGTTGAAATGGCTTACCAAGGAGTTGAGATGAAGAAGGGAAGAGGGTATAACCAGTGCATTGGGGATGGCTTGGGAAAGAATTAGGAGGTGAGAGAAATGCAAATCATTGTAAGGGTGAATAACAGAGATAGGGGTAATAAGACACAGGGAAAAATGGAATTGTAAAAGATTATGATCAGATAAAGGAGTGTCTGGTTTATGAACATGGAAATGAAACACTTATAGGTGATGGCAAGGTCAAAAGTATGGCCATCTGTGAACTGATTCAACCATTCTGCAGAGCAATTTGGAACTATGCCCAAAGGGCTATAAAGCCATACATACCCTTTGACCTAGCAATACCACTATTAGGTATGTATCCCCAAAAAGATTAAAAAACAAAAAATGACCTATATGTAGGTCAAAATATTTACAGCAGCTCTTTTCTGGGGGCAAAGAATTGGAAATTGAGGGGACACCCATCAATTGGGGAATGGCTAAACAAGTTGTGGTATGTGGTTATGATAGATGATAGAATACTGTTGTGCTATAAGAAATGATGAACAGAATGCTCTCAGAAAAACCTGGAAAGACTTACATGAGCTGATGCAAAGTGAAATGTACTGTGTACAAAGGAATAACAATATTGTAAGATGATCAGCTGTGAATGGCTTAGCTATTCTCAGCAACACAATGATACAACTTTGCAGGACATATGATGAAAAATGCTATCCATCCCCAGAGAGAGAACTGATGGTGTCTGAATACAGGCTGAAGCATACTTTTTTAAAAATTATTTTTCTTGAGTTTTTTGGTCTGTGTTCTTTTTTACAACATGACTATTACGTAAATGTTTTGCATGACTACACATGTATAACCTATATCAAATTGCCTGCTTTCTCAATGAGAGTGGGTAGGGGAGGAGGAAGAGAATTTGGAAATCAAAATTTTAATAACAAATGTTAAAGATTGTTTTTACATATAATGTGGGAAAATAAAATACTAAATAAGCAATTAAAATTTTTAAAAAAGAGTATGACCATCTCTGTAGCATGGTTAATAGCTATCTATATTTATACAATACTTGAAAGTTTGCAAAATCCTATCCCCACAACACTTCAGTGTGGTAAGCAGTACCAATATCATTCCCTCTATTTTGTAGCTGAGGAAATTGAGTCTCCTTGAGGCTAAGTGATTTGTCTATGGTCATGTGGTTTGCAAGCATCCAAGACAGGATTTGAAGCCAAGTGTTGCTGACTGCAGGTCCAGCTATCTGGTCACTATTACCATAATGCCTCTTAGCCACAAATTGCATGGAAAATTGACTTTGTCATTGTGTTTGTGGAGCAATGGTCTGTTGTAAAGTGACAGAAAGATACTTCCCATAATTTGACATTGAGGGTAGGGCTGGGAGAGCTGAGTGACTTAAATGAACTTTCTTCCTCTCCCTACTTCTCCCCTTCACTCCATACCCCACCCCCCCTGCCCCACATCTACCCTCCCTTCCAGGCAGAGGTCCCAGGAAGCAGCTCTGTCTGATGGAGTATTTCATTGTCTTAGCTCTGCTACCAATGTCCCCCTCTCCCAACACCTGGGCCACCAGGATCTATGTAGTTCACGTCTACATAAGAACAGGGGAAGGCTAGCAATACCTCTAGTATCTACTAGCCTGTCCACGTATTTCTGATAGATGATTATCCCAGTTATGTAGGACAGTATTGCTTAAAGGGGAGAATAATAAATACCTTACAATTATATAGCAGTTTCACAGTTTTCCAAAGTCCTTTCACATATATTATCTCATGTGATCCCCAGAACACCATGTGAGATAGGTGCTAAGCCTGTCCTCTCAGATTCACCCTTGAGGTGCGTCAAAGTCTCAAAAAGTCACTATGGATCTGAAATGCATCCTGATCTGGATCTACAAGGCCTTCTCCTCACAGACTCGGGCCATTATTGGGCAATTAACCCCTGACATAAAAACCAGGGCTTGGTCACAGTACATTAGATGAAAAGGGTTGGGGACTGGGTATGGATAGAGGATGGGCAAGTACAGACATAATGCCCTGATTCTCCCTGTGACTTTACACCAGTTGTCAAACCAGGGAAAATACACTAAGACATTATCATGTCATGGAAATTCTCCAGGAACCCAGGCAACATAGCTAGAGGCTTATCTAGAATTTAATAACAACCCAGTCTTTCTAAAGGTAATAAGATTACTGACAGTTTTAACTCTCCACCAGAAGTCGAAACTGTACACTGAGATAGTCTGTGCTTCTTGTTTAATTGAAGATAAAATAATTAAGCACATAATATCTATTTAAACACCTCAATAATTTTAACTCCATGCAACTCCAGAGATTTAATAACCATAGCCAGCAACACTCTGAGACTGCTGCTATGTTGGTTAATGATTCTCTGATTCCCAGTTGATCCCACTCCCTGTCCATCCTCTCCTTCCCCTTCACAGGGAAAGTATGACCTAAAAGAGACATGACATCAGAAAACACGACCATATTACCAAGGCTGAATCCCAGTAACATTGTAGAAAAGTTCAAGAGGCTCTGCTGGTGGAAAGGCTGAGTCACATTTTGCCAGCAAGAGTTGTTTTTCAGTCTCTCAGTTGTATCTGACTGTTGCTGACCCCAGGGACCATGGCATGCCAGACTCTTCTGTCTTCCACCATCCCCCATAGTCTGTCCAAGTTCATGTTCTTTGCGTCCATCTTTCCCAAATTCAGGGTCTTTTCCAATAAGCTTATCTTTTTATTATGTGGCCAAAGTATTTAAGCTTTGGTATTTGACCTTCCAGTGAATAATCTGAATTAATTTCTTTTTTTTTAAATGCTTTATTAACTTCTGTTTTACTTCATTCATTTCCACCAGGTTTTGTGTTACAAATTTTCTCCCCACTTTTTCCCTCCCCCCTCCCTAAAATAGCAGTCCCCCAGGATATCCCCTCCTCTTATTTCCCAATTACATGTAAGATAAATATATACTCCCATATATCTATATATATGGGAGTAGAAACAGCACATCCAAGGCTCTCTCCCCCCAGATTACCTCCAAACTATGTAAAAGGGGACTCTGAACAACTTCTGGAGCCCCAGCACCCAAAGAACAACACAGAGAAGCTAACCTCCTGATGAGGACAGCCCAGCAGCCCTGCAGGAAGGAGCAGCGCAGCACTCTGGGAGCCGGCAGTGCAGCACGCAGTGTGCGGAGAGCTGAGCCCAGGTCCCCATGAGCCATGGTTTTAGCCCCAGGGCGGCCGGGCCAGCAGCTGGCTGGAGGGACCCCAGAACACCAGCAGCTGTGGCGATTCCAGAATGGTCAACACAGACATGCCTAGGACAAAGTGAGAGGTTAGTGCCCTATGGACTTTGGGACCAGTGTTTGGGGAATGCATTGGCTTCCTCCCCTGGGGGCTAGAAGCCACTGAGGAGACACGCCATTTTGCAGTTATCAGTGTTGGCTCCAGCTCCTGGAGAACTGTAGGGAGATCCAGAGAACAGTCTTGGGGGGTAATCACTCTTGCTTTAACCTCCCTGGATCTGGATTGTGGTCTGGGGGGGGAGGTCGTGGATGGGTTTCCAACTTGCCAGAAACGGAAGTTGTCCCCCCACATGTTCGGAATGAAGCTCCCCTATCTGGTGGCAGAGTTCCACTGTGACAACAAGCACAAAAGTCAAGTAATTAAGTGGCAACATGGCAAGGCAAAGGAAACAAAACAAACAGAAAAATGAAGCATTAGACTCCTATTTTGGGGGCAAAGAGGATCAAAGCATGAAACAGTAAGAAGACTGTGAGGTCAGAAATCCTGCTCCAAAAGCCCTAAAGGAAAATATGAGCGGGTTACAGGCCATAGAGCACCTTAAGGAAGACTTTAAGAATCAAATAAGAGAAGTGGAAGAAAAATTGGAAAGAGAAATGAGAAGGATGAAGGAAAAGTATGAAATGAGGGTCAACAGCCTGACTGAGGAAAATAACACCTTAAAAAATAGATTAACTCAAATGGCAAAGGAGGCCCAAAAGGGCAATGAGGAGAAGAATGCCTTAAAAAACCAAATTTGCCAGATGGAAAAAGAATCTCAAAAGCTCACTGAGGAGATTCATTCCTTCAGAGTTAGATTGGAGCAAATGGAAGCTAGTGACTTTATGAGAAATCAAGATGCTGTTAAGCAGATCCAAACAAATGAAAGAATAGAAGGCAATGTGAAATATCTCATGGGAAAAACCACTGACCTGGAAAATAGATCCAGGAGAGACAATTTAAAAATTATTGGACTACCTGAAAGCCATGATCAAAGAAAGAACCTAGAAATCACCCTTCAAGAAATTCTCAAGGAAAATTGCCCTGATGTTTTAGATCCAGAGGGCAAAATAGAGGTTGAAAGAATCCACAGATCACCTCCTGAAAAAGATCCCAAAAAGAAAACTCCCAGAAATATTATAGCCAGGTTCCAGAATCCCCAGATCAAGGAGAAAATACTACAAGCAGCCAGGAAGAAACAATTTCAATATTGTGGAAACACAATCAGAATAGCCCAGGACCTGGCAGCTTCTACACTGAGGGATCGAAGGGCATGGAATATGATATTCCAGAGGGCAAAAGAACTGGGAATGAACCCAAGGGTCACCTACCCAGCAAAACTGAGTATTTTGTTTCAGGGGAAAATATGGTCATTCAGTGGAATAGAGGACTTTCAAGCATTCTTGAGGAAAAAACCAGAGTTGAATAGAAAATTTGACATCCAGACACAAGAAGCAAGAGATGCCTGAGAAGGTAATCAGGAAAAAGAAATCAAAAGGAACTTATCAAAGTTAACCTATTTACATTCCTACATGGAAAAACAATAATTGTGACTGATGAAACTTTTCTCAGTATGAAAATAATGGAAGAAGGGTATATGGTCACATGAATACATATGTGAATGTGTGTATATATGTTTACAGTTATACATGGATAGAGGGCATAGGTTGAATTTGTTGGGAAGGGATGATACCTAAGGGGTGAAATTATGAGGTGAGAGAGGAAAGTGGCAAGAGGAGACAGGGAGAGATAGGGTAGGGTAAACTATCTCATGTAGAAGAAGCAAGGGGAAGTGGCTGCAGAGGAGGGGAAGAATAGGAAGGCAAAAAGGCAAAACCACATTCTCACTGAATTGGTTCAGGGAGAGAATGACATACATACTAAATGGGATATCTCAACCTGTATCAGGATAGGGGGAAGGGGGATGAGAGGAGGGATGATGGATGGGAGGGCATCTTTGGGGGGAGGGGAGTTTGGAAGTACCCACTATAGAAGAGGGACAGGATCAAGTAGGGAATGGACTAGGTGAGGGGTGAGATGGGTGGGAGGGAATTATAAGCAGCCTTGTACAATATATCTACTATGGTAATGTTTTGCATAGCTAGACATGTACAACACATACTGAATTATTTATCTTCCCAGAGGGAATGGGTGACAAGGGAGGAATTGAATGGATCTGAAATTCGAGGTCTTAAAATTAAATGTTTCAAATATATATATACATTTAAACATTTGGTTTTAAAACTTTGAATTCCAAATTCATTCCATTCCTCCCTTATCACCCACCCTTACTGGGAGGATAAGCAATTCAACATAGGTTGTGCATGTGCAGCTAATGCAAAACATTACCATAGTAGATATATTGTAGAAGACTGATTATATTTTCCTTCCTCCTATCCCACCTCTCACTTGTTCTATTCTCTACTTTGGTCCTGCTCCTTTTCAAAAGTGTGTGCTTCCTACTTCCCTCCCACCCAGCCTGCCCTCCTTTCCATCATCCCCCCCTCTCATCCCCTTCCCCCTACTCTCCTGTGGGGTGAGATACCCTATTTCATGTGTATGTCATTCCTTCCCTGAGCCAAATTCAATGATTATAAGGTTGACCCATTCCCTTATGCCTTCCTGTTCTTCTCCTCCATTGTACCCATTTTCCCTTGCTTCTTCTATATGAAATAGTTTGCCCCATTCAGTCTCTCCCCATCTCCTCTCATTATATTCCTCTCTCACCTCTTGATTTCACCTTTTAAGTATCATCCATTCCTATTAAATTGGTCCTGTGCCCTCTATCTATTTATACCTGTAAACATATATATATATATATATATATATACATATACATATATATGTATATATATATATATATATATGTATGTATGTATATATATTCACATATGTAGTTCCTTATAATTTCTTTTCCTTGTTTACCTTCTCATGCTTCTCTTGCTTCTTGTATCTGAATGTTAAATTTTCTCCTCAAGTCTGGTTTTTTTTTTTCAAGAATGCTTGAAAGCCCTCTAATCCTCTGAATAGCCATATTTTCCCCTGAAACATGATACTGAGTTTTGCTGGGTAGGTGATTCTTGGTTTTAATCCCAGCTCCTTTGACATGCAGGATATCATATGCCAGGCCCTTTGATGCCTCAGTGTAGAAGCTGCCAGATCCTGTGTTATCCTGATTGTGTTTCCACAATATTAAAATTGTTTCTTCCTGGCTGCTTGTAATATTCTCTCCTTGATCTGGGAATTCCAGAAGCTGGCTATACTATTCCTAGGAGTTTTCTTTTTGGGATCTTTTTCAGGAGGTTATCAGTGGATTCTTTCAACCTCTATTTTTCCTTCTGGTTCTAAAACATCAGAGCAGTTTTCCTTGAGAATTTCTTGGAGGATGATTTCTAGGTTCTTTCTTTGATCATGGCTTTCAGGTAGTCCAATAATTTTTAAATTCTCTCTCCTGGATCTATTTTCCAGGTTAGTGGTTTTTCCCATGAGATATTTCACATTGCCTTCTATTCTTTCATTTGTTTGGATCTGTTTAACAGCAGCTTGATTTCTCAAAAGGTCACTAGCTTTCCTTTGGTCCATTCTAAATCTGAAAGAAAAATTCTCCTCAGTGAGCCTTTGAGATTCTTTTTCCATCTGGCAAATTCAGCTTTTTAAGGCATTCCTTTCCTCATTGCCTTTTTCAGCCTCTTTTGCCATTTGAGTTCGTCTATTTTTAGGGCGTTATTTTCCTCAGTCGGGCTGTTGACTCTCCTTTCATGATTTTCTTGCGTCATTTTTGTTTCTCTTCCCAATTTTTCCTCCACTTCTCTTATCTGGTTTACAAAATCCTTCTTAAGGTCCTCTATGGCCTGTAACCAGCTTGTATTTTTCTTGGAAGCTTTTGGTGCAGGAGTTCTGATGTCACAGTCCTCCTTCTGTTCTATGCTTCAATCCTCTTTGCCCCCAAAATAGGAATCTAATGTTGAATTTTTCTGTTTATTTTGTTTCCTTTGCCTAGGCATGTTGCCACTCAATTACTTGACTTTTGGACTTGTTGTCACAGTAGGACTCTGCCACCAGACAGGGTAGCTTCTGTCCTAAATGCTGGTGTTTTCTCAGCTGCCAAAGGTATTAGTTGGGTGCCCTCTCTGAAGCCTCCACATGCTCTGGCAAGCTGGTTACACAACCCAGGACCTCCACCCCAGACTGAAATCCAGATCCAAGAAGGTTAAAGCAAGAGCGATTACCCCCCCAGACTGGTCACTTGGTCCCCCTACAGTTGGCAGGCCAGCAGCTGAAGCTGCATTGTGGCTCTGGCTGTGCCTAAGCTTGCTTCTCATCGGCTTCTTGCCCTGGGGAAAAAAGCCAATGCTGTCCCCACTACTGGTCCCAAAGTCCACAGGGCACTGACCTCTCACTTTGTCTTTAGCATCAATGTGTTGATAATTCTGGAAAAGGCCACAACTGCTGGTGTTCTGAAGTTGCTCTAGCAGGCTGCTGGTCAGGCCTGCCCTGGGGCTAAAACCTCTGGGTCACAGGGACTGGGGGATGCTCCCAGAGTGCTGAGCTGGCTGCTCCTTGTCAGGCTGCTGGGCTGTCCTCAGTGGGAGGTTAGCTTCTCTGTGTCATTTTGTGGGTTTGTGTAGCTCCAAAATTTATTCAGAGTCCCCTTTTACATGGATTGGTGAATGTGGAAGCTGGAGTTGTGGTGAAGTCCTGTTTCTACTTTGCCATCTTGACCCTGAATTAATTTCTTTAAATATTCATTGATTTGATCTCCTTGCTGTCCAAGGGACTCTCAAAAGTCTTCTCCAGCACCACAATTCCAAAGTGTCAATTCTGCAGCACTCAGCTTTCCTTATAGCACAACTCTCAGAGCCATAAGTTGCTCCTGGAAAAAAAAAAACAACAGCATAGCTTTGACTCTATGGACCTTTGTTGGCAGGTAATGTCTCTGGTCCAGATTTGTCATAGTTTTCCTTCCCAGGAGCAAGCAGATAAGAGTATGCCAATGAAAACAAAGAACATTGTTTTCTTTTTAATTCATCAAACTCTTCTCAACCTAAAGAAATTGGATTAATCTGGCAGGATTTGTTCTGTCACAGGGATAGCTTCTCTTCTCCCTCCCAGGTTATACAGGTAGCAATTTTATTTTGGGCTCAGTGCCACTTAATATTAAAATCTATTACTTGAATAAGAAAGCATAGGGTGTGATCACAAAGAGAAGCCTTGGGAGTTGGTATTGGCACAAAATTGTGTAAAATAAGAATTCAAAATGTGGAGACAAATTTGAAAAGTGATTTTTCTTTTTTTAAAAAAATATTTATTTATTTTTAGTTTCCAACATTCATTTACACAAGATTTTGAGTTATAAATTTTCTCCCCAGCTTTCCCCTAACCCAAGATAGGAAGCCCACTGAATACCCCTTTCCCCAGTCTGTTCTCTCTTATCTCCTCCCCCATACCCCCTAACTTTCTAGTAGGGCAAGATGGATTTCTATACCCCAGTGCCTGTATATCTTATATCTCAGTTGCATGTAAAAACCATTTTTTAACATTTGTTTTTAAAACTTTGATTTCTAGATTTTTTCCCTTCTTCGCTCCTCACCCACGCCCCATTGGGAAGACAAGCTATTCAATATAGGTCATACATGTGTATTTATGCACAAAGTTTCCATAGTAGTTATATTGTGAAAGACCAACTATATTTCCCTGTAACCTATCCCACCCCTCACTTATTCTATTTTCTACTTTGACCCTGTCCCTTTTCAAAAGTGTTTGCTTCTAACTACCCTCTCTCCCAATCTGCCCTCCCTTCTATCATTCTCCCTTGTCTCATTCCCCCCTACTTTCCTGTAGGGTAAGATGCCCAATTGAGTGTCTATTTTATTCCCTCCTTAAGCCAAATTCAATGAGAGTAAGGTTGACCCATTCCCTTTCACCTTCCTGCTCTTCCCCTCCATTGTAACAGTTTTCTCTTGTCTCGAAAAGTGATTTTTCAAAAGTAATTTATATGTAATAAAGAAAAATGTAGGTTGGTTTATTTTAGGAAGAAAATAAAAATGCTGATGTTGGTAATATGACCATGTTTTCTGATGTCACATCTTTTTAAAGTCACACTCTTCCTGTGAGGGGGAGGGAGAGGATGAACAGGGAAAGGGATCAACTGCAAATCAAGCAATCTTTAAACAATATGGCAGCAGGCTTGGAGTGTTGTTGGCTATAGTTATTCTACAGGGTTTTAATGACCACCAGAGGGTAAAGTATGTTTGCTGTGTTTTTTTATTTTGTTTTTAAGGCAAATTATCAAGAAATTGGATTACTGCCCCAAGGAAGCATTGGGTTCTCCTTTCCCTCTACTCAGCCTGCTCTGAGGAGTCCTGGGTCTAATCTTATGCTCTACAACCTGAATAACGGGGCCCTCTTGGAGCAGAGAAAAACCAGGCAAAATACGCTTTTACAAATCAGGTAAGAGTAATTGGGGCGCTTATTGGGTTTTGTTGCCATGGAGAAGTAAAGGCTGAGGTTCAGTCTAACAACTCTTCAGTTATCTGGAGTTTTATAACCTTGAAACCTTGGACTCATCTTTAAATCTACCTTCTCTTACTTTCCTTCCATTATTAATTTTAAAAAATCGGTTTCTGTTGTTTCTTCTCAGGAAATGATGCTTGGGTTTTGTCTTGTTCTATTCCTAGTATAATGAGGACTGTTTCTCACCACCCCCCTCCATCACCATGTAGCATGGAGAACAGAATAGATATATCTCTAGCTTCTCCCCCAACCCTTCTTCAAAGAAGACTTTTCCTGCCATGAGAGGAAGCAGGAAGTTGAGGCCAAAAGGTTGATCCTTCTGATCTCAGAGAGAGAGGGAGGGAGGAGTTGGGGGAGACCCAGATCTCAGCCAAGGGAAGTTCCCCAAAGTCTCTAGTGCAGCAGGCTGGGATAGGGACATGATGGAGACTGGCGGATCCTCTCATGTCAGCTTCTTACCAGTCTTTTCACTGAGCAACTTGAAGTGGGCTTGGCATTGTCTATCTCTTCTACAACTGGAATCCAAAAGCACCCAAAGGAGGTGCTAAGCCCAAATCGATGAAGAGAGCACAAAGAAAACTGAAGAGCTCTCCTTTCTCCAACTCTCATTAACTCTGCCCCTTCCTTCATGCACGAGTAGACACTGACCTCCACCAATCAGGAGAGATTGGACTTTGGGACTAAGCTTACACTAGAATCATTGTTGTTGTTTGTCCTTCATTCTTGAAGAGGACCATGAGGTGATGCCATGACATGCAAGTGAACTCCTCTGGAGCCATCTGGGCCCAGTGGCCAGATGTAGATCAGGACAACTGGAGATGGTCCTGGATGCAGTGGGGACCTTGGCCTTTCCACCCCTCTCATTTTACAGATTAGGAAACTGAGGCCCACAGAGGTTAAGTGGCTTGTCCAGGATCACCCAATTATCTGAGGGGGGATTTGAACAGGGCTTCTACTGACTGCAAGTTCAGCACTCCATGCTGCCTCAAAATTGTACATAACAAAGGATGAATCTCCATTTTCCAGTCCTAGGGGATTGGGGCTAGATGGGAGCTTGGAGATTGTGAAATCCAACCTGATCGTTTTCTGAACAAAGAAACTGAGGCCCAAAGCTATGAAGTACTTTGCTGAAGATCTGAAAGGCCTGATTTTGCCTTCATCATAACCATGCTGATTGAATACAGAATCAGAGGATCATAGATTTAGACCTGAAAGAGATCTTGTTTTAAGTATGAGGAGCTGAGGCTCACAGAGGTTAAGCTGGAAGTAAGTCATATGCTAAGAGCTACAATTTGAATCCAGTCCCCCAACCTCAAACCCAGTGCTCTTTCCTTATCATCTCCTTAAGATATGATGGACAAGATTGAAGCAAACTACCTGCTCTTTCTTTTTCTTGTTTGGTTTTGTTTCCTCTTTCCCATTGTTCATTCCATCCATTACAATCCTTCTCTATAACATGACTAATGTCTAATGTGAAAGTATTTGCAGATCTTATACTTGATTGCATGCCACCATGGTGGGGAGGGGAAGGAAAAGGGAGGGGGAGAAAATTTTAAACTCGAGGGATTGTGGAACTAAATGTTGTAAACTAAAAGTAAACAAATTAATAAAGACCAAAAACATAAAAATTTTTTAAAAAGATATGATAGACATTAGTCAATCAGTCCATAAGCATTTATTAAGCACCTATGATCTGCTTGGACTCAGGCTTTGCATTAAGAGCTGGGAACACAGGGAGCTCAAGTATGGTACTGGTTGCATTTAGTTTACAGTCTAAGAGGAGAAAAAAAAACAACTAACATATAAGCATTACTTTATGGTCTGCAAAGTACTTTTACATGTATTTTTTAAAAAACAATTGGGGTTAAGTAACTTGCTCAAGGTTACACGGCTAGTCATTATTTGTGTGTGGGTGCTCATTTTCTGAGGCTGGATTTGATCTCAGGTCATCCCAACTCTGAGGCCGGCGCTCTTACTCACTGCGCCACTAGCCGCCCCTACATGTATTTTTTAAAAAACAATTGGGGTTAAGTAACCTGCTCAAGGTTATACACTAGTTATGTATGTGTGGGTGCTAAGTACTGAGGCCAGAACAAATCCCAGGTCCTCTGGACTCCGAGGCCGGTGCTCTTACTCACTGTGCCACCTAGCCACCCCTTCATGTATTTTCTCATTGAATCCTCACAACAACCCTGTGAGGATGGTGCTATTATAATCCTAATTTTATGGGTGAGATAGCTGAGGCAGAGGGATTAAGTGATTTGCCTAGGGTCCCACACTGTGTCTGAAACAGGATTGGAACTCAGGTCCCTGTTTGTCTCAGTTTGTTGTTGTTCACTCCATGATCCAAGGGACCACAGCATGCCAAGCCCTTCTATCCTCCATTATCTCCCAAAGTCTGTCCAAGTTCATGTTTGTTACCTCAGTTTCCCCATCTGAAAGAAATGAGCTGGAGAAGGAAATGGTAAACCACTCCATTATCTTTGCCCAGAAAACCTCAAATGGGATCAGGAATACACAACTGGAAATGACTGGACAACAACAGAGCCAACAAACTTCTTGACTCCAAGTGAGGTGTTCTATTCACTAAGCCCCTTAGTTGCCTCTGGACATCAGTTTATGAAACAGCCTCCCTGACTGGCATGGGCCAGATATACCCCTCTCAGGTCTGCAGCTGTCTGCTCCCAGCACAAAGCACCCCCTTTCCCTTTCATCTGTGCATTTCAAAGCATTTTGCAAAGAACCATCATCCCCTTTCTGTGAGTTCAGTGACTTTATTGTCATTTCAAAAGGCAAGGTGAAATAATTTCTCTCTATAAACCAGGTTTAGAAACCTGTAATCTTGGCTAGCTTGGTTGTTATGCCTCAGTGATCTCCTCAAAGTGAAATATTTCTGCTCAGGGAAGATTAATATGCAAAGGGAGACTGAATAAGCCTTTGTCTGTCTGAGACATTCTGTATCTACCCTTATTGACGCCTCCCTGTGTACACCATGGTGTGATTGAGTGCTTTTATAGTCTAACTCAACTAAATGCTTTCACATCATCTCATTAAAACATTCTACACAGGGGGTGAACTCAAGGAGAATAGGAAGTGGCCAATTACTGGCCCGAATGTTAGACTTGTGTTAATCAGGCACACCTATATTGTAGCATATTCCCATAATCTGTTGGAATATATTTATAAACTTTGGGGACATACTTCAAATTAACCCTTCATGGGAATGCCTCCAGAACATACAACTGTCTCTTTAGATCATGTTAAAATGTTGATTTTAATGGGTTTTTACAGATAATTCATTTAGAGGGACTGAAAGTACCCCATGATAGCAGTGGATAAATCATCGGAGCAGTACACAGATGGAAGATGGCAAACTATTATTGTCACTATTGTTTCATGTAATCAGAATGACCCTCATTACTTTTTGTTTGTTCTGCCAGAAGATAAGGAGGGTATAGGTTTGTTTGGCCTGAACTTGGAAATGAATAAAAATGATCATGGTCACCATTGTATCATTATCAGCATTTATTGGATGCCTGTCTATATGTGAAGCACTGTACGAGGCACTGGGGAGGTGAAAGGTAGAAGGCACTATCTCTGCTCTTAAGGGCTTACAATTAACATGAAAACTAGAAGAACATGTCAGAGCAGTGAGGAAAAAGTAAATTTTGAAGCAAATAAATTCCAGAATGTACTGGTGGTTTTGACTGGATTAGTTTGTGTTACCAACAGGAACATAGATGGCAAAGCTCAACTAGTTTGGGTGCTAGAAAGAACCATCAGGAACTCCACTCATATAGAGTTTAGGGAAAGGGCAGGTACATAAGCCAGCCTTGTACTGCTTTTTTGCTGATATACCTTGGGCAGACCAGGAGACTCTTTGTGAGAATATGGTGTAATATGTGAGAGAGCAGGGGAGGGGGCTGCAGGTATGACAAGGTCCATCCCTTGGAGCATGCTCAGGGTTGTCCTTCTTAGTTCTAGGTTGCCACTTATAAGCTCTGGAGCTTGCATCTGGTCATGTGATGAAAGAACTTGTCCTTTTCAAATAACTTGACAAAACCTGAGTGGTGCCTTGATCTCCCCAGCAGTAGGGATGGGGGTGGGGCAGAGTGCTTCCTGGGCTAAAAGCAGAGACAACCTCTAGTTTGCTCTATTTCTTTGACCCTGCAGATGGCATCTCAGAATTCTGAGACTTCCAATGAAGGGTGAAAACAACTGGACTTTCTTTTCTCTAGGGGTCATGGTGACCTTGCCCACAGCTATCCTGAGACTGATGTGGTCAAGCTTAGAGGGAATATTGTGAGTCGAGAGATCTTGAGGTTCCTTTGGTCATAGCTGAATGGTGGCAAGAGAGGAATCTCTAGAAACCACTCCAGTGATCTTGGAGAAGATAATCAACAACAAAAGGACCAGTACAAACCTGGTACATTTTACTATAAGGCATTTACCGGTAGTTGATTGGATGATGCAGAACCAAGGTGAAATGCAAAAATGCCTAATCTGAAGCCCCACAAAGTGCTTTATGTTTCTATGATTTTAAGTATCTACCTCAGATCTGGGCATAACAGTAGTTAGCCTTGCTGCCTGTTGAGTTTAAGTCAGTGTGTGCTTGTGCTTGAGTCTTTTTTTGTTTGTTTTAGCATTTCTTTTGTGTGGAAGAGATAAATATCTGTCCCATACCTGATTAATGCTATATATTAAATAATTTTCTATTCCCTCATTTTCCAGGGGTGGTGGTAGATATTGAGATGCTTAAACCTAAACTTTAAATAAATTGTCCTAAGGATGTAAGTTTAATGAACTGAGGAGTGTGGAAACAAAGAGAGTGTAGACCTTATCTCAATAGAGATCAGGCTCCCCCAGGACTGAACTCAATCTGGATTGAGAGTATGGGTCCAGAGCATAGGGGACCCTTAGAAAGATGGAGTGGGCACAATATTTTAGTCCCTATGGATAGTAATACCCCCATTACATTCATGGACCATAATTTTAAAAAAGTTCTCTTATCAATTGAACTTTCCAATATTTTTCACATAATGAAAAAGCAAAATATTACTATCTGATTTCATGTTCTTAGGATTAAAGAGATGTTATCATTACTGGTCAGTCATGTCCAACTCTGCATGACCCCATTTGTAGTTTTCTTGCAAAGACACTGGAGTGGTTTGCCATTTCTTTCTCTAGCTCATTTTGCAGATGAGGAAACTAAGGCAAACAGGGCTAAGTGACTTGCCCAGAGTCACACAGTTAGTGTCTTAAGCTGGATTTGAATACTGGGAGACTGAGTCTTTCTGACTCAAAGTCTGGCACTCTATTCACTGAGCCACCTAGCTGCCCCAAAATGAAACTTCGAAAATGTCTAATCCAACCTCCTCTATTAACAGAAGAGTATATTGAGGTCCAAGGTCACACTGAACGTATAATTTGCCCAATTGATTTCCTTTGATTCCAGATCTAGGACACTTTTCACTGGTCCATAATTATTTCTCTCTCTCTCTCTCTCAAAGGATAACTTTGTTTCCTAGCTTCACAGCTCATTTCTGGCTTCTCTGTGGAAGCCTAGGGCATTGAGCCTGATTTTTAACTCACCTGGCTTCCTGGAATAATGTCAGTAGCAGGGATTTGGGGCACAAGTGCTTATCTGCCTTTGCTAGAGACATCAGGGTATATATAGCACTAGGCTTTTGGGAAGCCTGTAGTGTCCCCAGTTATCATTCTTGACCCATGTGGTCTTCAGTTTGTATAATTCCCCAGGAAAGAGGTCATTAGCAAGTCATGGATACAAGCCAACCTTCTGTGCCAATCACTCAGGGAACAATTATTCTACCTCCCACCTTCCTTCTTGTCCTTATTGGAAGCACTGGAGCCCTCTCTCTTCCTAAGAGCTCACAGTGAAAAGAATCAAATGAACTGGCCTGAAGCATTACTGAAAAGAGGCTGCCACGGGGAGAACATTTGCTCTGAAAAATTTTGATGCTCTTTTCCCTTTCACTTGGGGACTGCAGTGTTAATTAGGAAGAATGCATGCATGAATGCTTGGATCCTTCCCCCTTCCCCCCTCCCATTCTCCAAAAGGCTCTTTTGCTAGGCAATGCAGGTCTTCTGTTTTGCAAAGGTGTGTTGAAAATGTTGAGGAGGTCTCTGCTTTCTTTCATGCATGCCTTTGCACCAACCTGGATTGAATTACTGGGCATTTGACTACCTGTTCTCGGCTTCCAGATGGTTCAGACTACAGTTGCTTGGCCTTGGATCAAAGTCATCATATATCCTGCTCTAGCCTGAACCTGAGCCTAATGAGTTTGTAAAGAACAGAAAGTGAGATGGGAGCCGGCAGGTTCAGTTCTCTGAACCTGGGCAAAGGTACTCCATTCAATTGGATCAGGAGCCAGTAGGAACTTGGTAGGGTGTTTATTGGGCAGACGCATTTTGTGAGTTCTCCCTTGAACATGCTCAATACTGCTCTCTGGGATGATGGGCTTTGTTCTCAGAGAATGCAGAGCAGTATCTGCTTCCATAAGGAGCTTTCTCTATCTCCTGGATGAAAGGCAATGCTGCTGGATGAGTATGTGACTACATATTCATGCAGGGTATGCTGGGTTTAGAACTAGGAATTTTTGTTTTCTGGACAAATATCATAAGATTCACAAAGGGCAAGGAACCTGAAGTATTCACACATCTGGAGAAGTGGGACAAGGGAAGGACCCACCCCAGAGGGTTATCTGGTTGTTTTCCATTTAACCAGTTATTCCTGCTAAGGAGGGCGCTTTGTTCATTTCTACTTTGTTGAAGGATTGAGAATGCTAGCCATACCCTG
This sequence comes from Gymnobelideus leadbeateri, assembly GCA_011680675.1. Taxonomy (NCBI): domain Eukaryota; kingdom Metazoa; phylum Chordata; class Mammalia; order Diprotodontia; family Petauridae; genus Gymnobelideus; species Gymnobelideus leadbeateri. Next base: position 131,529 of record WOXC01008412.1, on the reverse strand, counting down.
GGACAAAGCTTCAGTCACACTGCCCTGCTTACAGCCCTGGCTAAGCTATAAGCCTAAGTGCTGACTGGTTTCTAAGGGTTGCTCCTCACAGTTGCCTTCCCCACTGGTCTTAACATCCCGTCCTCGGGGATCAAAGATCTCTTTCTCTCTCCTTTCCTTGGAAGCTTGGGGTAGTGAAAATAGCACTGGATAGGTGGAGCTCTGCTCCACCCCCACCCCTAACATACTTGCTGTGTGACCTTAACCAAGACACCTCTTTCTTTTCTTCCACAGTAAGATGAGGCTGTAGGATTCTCATAAGCTCAACCTGAAGCCCCACCCCCACCCCAAATCACTGAGTCAGACTGCTTATTATCATAGTCAAGCTAGGGAAGCAGTGCCTTTCATTTGCAAATTTGGCTGTTACCACATCCACAAATTGGCCCACGTCCATACACCAGGGGACCCCACCTCCTGAAGGACTCATGTTCTGTCAGTCTGGGAAAACTGTGCGCTACCCAGAAGCCCCTTCTTCTGATAAGAGGAAATATTTGGATTATGAATTTAGAGTTGCTGAGGCAGACAAAAGTTATGTGACTTGTCCAGGGTCATATCTCTAATAGACAAGGTTTAAAGCCCGTCATTCTTTATTCCAAGCTCATTGCTTTATATTACACAGCAGGACATCTCAAGATGATCTCTGAGGCACAACCCCACTCTAACATCCTATGATTCTACTTGGCTCATCTTTGTAGCATTTTTAGCTGCGAAGAACCTGAGAGTTTCTTATTAAGTAAAGGTTTTTGTTGTTGTTGTTCAGTTGTGCCTAATTCTCTGTGACCCCTTTTGAGGTTTTCTTGGCAAAGATACTGGAGAAGTTTTCCATTTCCTTCTCCAGCTCATTTTACAGATGAGGAAACTGAGGAAAACAGAATTAAATGACTTGCCACAGTCACACCACTAGGAAGTGTCTGAGGCCAGGTTTGAACTCCAGAAGATGAGTCTTCCTGGCTTCAGACCCAGTTCTTTATCCACTATGCCATCTAGCTGCTTCTTATTAGTAAATGGCCTGTCCCATTTGGTCCTTCTGCTTTTTTCTCCTTTAAAGCATCTTCAGAAGGGCCATCTGAACTTAGGAAAACAAATTGAGGAACTCTAAGGCTTGCTAAATGATATTGGAATGTCATTTTAGTTGCTACAGAATTGGTTTCAGAGAATTAACTTTTCTGTTCCCCCTCCTTCTCCCTCCCTCCCCATGCATCCTCTCTGGGGATACTGGAGACCTTTAGATGCAGAGTTTTGTCTTTTGGATATGTGTGTAACCTACCTATCTGGCTGCTTGCAAACTCACTTAAAAATCCATGTTAATAAGATTGGAGTTGCTGCCTTCCTGGGAGAGGCATTGTTAATAGGAATTATGCTTCAAGGGAAGATTCTTGATGGCTGAATAGTTGGGTTTGCTGCTGATGTAGTCAGTTCTAATTTGCAAAGTACTGTCCCTGACCCTGACTTGCATTACATGAAGAATATTTGTCTGGAAGTCTCTGTTTTGATACTGTAAGCCATTATTGAGCACTTTCAGGGTTTTATGGGTAATTTAGGCAAGACTATATATAAGGGCGGAAAGTTTATAAATGGCAGTAGGCCAACAAATTAATTTTGAGTGAAAAATGATCTCATCCTTCTCCCTATCTGCTGAATTCCTACCCATCTTTTAAAGCTCAATGCATGTACCACCCCTTCTAGTTCTGTAATGACTTTCACTGCACTCCTTATGAATTATACACTTTATTTTATAGTTATTTGTAGATTAATCATAATTCTCTGATAGACTATAAGTTCCCTAAAGGGAACTTATCATGTGCTTTATCTAAACTCTGTTTTTTTCCCCCAGAATCTAATATGTTCATTATTCCCTACACAGTTGGCATTTGAAAAATGTTGGTTGAAGTTGTTGAATGGATTGGGCTATGCATAGATACTCAAGAAAAAAATGGAACCACTGATCTATTTAAGAGGACCATATGTGGCCCTCTAGGTCCTCAAGTGTGGCCCTTTGACTGAATCCAAACTTCATAGAACAAATCCCCTTAATAAAAGAATTTGTTCTGTAAAGCTTGGATTCAGTCAAAAGTCCGCACCCAAGGACCTAGAAGGTGACATGTGGCCTTGAGGGTTCAGGTTCCCAACCCCTGAAGACTATACATGTATAGTCATGCAAAATATATTTTCATATGAGCCATGTTGCAAAAGAAAACATAGACCAAAAAAATCAGGAAAGATAAAGTTAAAAAAATTTACTTCAATCTGCTTTCAGACTCTGTCAGTTCTTTCTCTGGAGATAGATAGCATTTTTCATCATGAGTCCTTTGGAATTGTCATGGATCATTGTATTGATCAGAATAGCTAAACCATTCACAGTTGATCATTGTACAGTGTTGGTGTTCCTATGTACAATCTTTTCCTGGTTCTGCTCACTTCACTTTGCATCAGTTAAAACTTGTCTTTCCATATTTTTCTGAAACTTCTGCTCATCATTTCTTATAGCACAATAGTATTCCATCACAATTATATACTACAACTTGTTCAGTCATTCCCCAATTGATGGGTATCCTCTTCATTTCCAATTCTTTACCATCACAAAAAGAGCTGGCATAAATATTGTTGTACATATAGGTCCTTTTCCTTTTTGTTGTCTTCAGGATATAGACCTATTAGCAGTATTGCTGGATCAAAGAGTATACATAATTTTATAGCCTTTTGGGAATAGTTTCAAATTGATTTCCAGAATGGTTGAATCAGTTCTCAACTCCACCAGTATTGCACAGTGTCTCAATTTTCCCATATCCCCTCTAATATTTGTCATTTCAAAAATGGGAATTATTTTCAATATAAGATCTGACCTGAAGATTCATTTTAAGAGCCTATTTGGGAAATTTGTTTCATTAAGAAACCCTTTTCAAAGAAAGTTTTTATCCAATAAAAATGCCAGATAATAAATATAATAGCAATAACAAGCTTTTATATAGTGCTTTAGGTTTTTAATGTGCTTAACAAGAATTAACCCATTTTAAATCTAATCAAAATGAGAGTCTATACTAACTGCTGAATATACTGTCAAGTTAATGATAATACTGTTTGTATCATGGGTCAATAATTATAAAAACAGACAGATTGGAAACAAAGACAGAGAAATATATGGTGAACGTAAATAGAAAGCAGCATATTACTGAGGATGACTTCTAGATAAGCAGTGCTATAAAATAAATTGTTAAAAAGACTTCAAAAATAGGTGTCAGTCATGTACCAGAAACAAAGGATAATAAGTACATAGAGCACAAATGTGCTACACTAGTGTCTTTGTAATGTTTAGAGATGGGGAGAGAAGCCCCTGGGGAGGGAGGATTTTTTGGAGGACTTGGTGAGGAAGGGTCACACTTAAAGACAAGGTGTGGATGAATTGACATCTCCACATAGGGATCTCAAACTCTACATGTGCATAACAAAGTTTGTTATCTTTCCTCCTAACTCTACCTCTTCTCCAAATTTCCCTATTTCTTTCAAAGGCACCCCTATTCTTCCAGTTACCCCAATTTGCATCCTAGGAACCATCTTAAATTCTTCTTATTTTTCACTGTTATTTATTGTTAAGATATTGTTGACACAATGTTTATGCAAAAAAAAAATATAGCCACTGATTCCAAAACTAAATTTTAACTCCAACAAGAGTGCCTCCTTCAAAATAAAAACCATATAGGATTAAAAATTCCATGCTAATTAATATATACAATTATATATATATATATATATAATTTTCCAAAAAATTCCATGCTAATTAATATATACAATTATATATATATATATATATATATATATATATATATATGTTCCTTGACAACAGAAAAGTAAGCAAGAAATGTCTCTAAGTAATACAGAATAGACATTCAGTTAGTTCAATCAAGATCAGGCAGCCCTTAAAAATATTAATTTATCAAAGATATTATGAATATTTCAGTCAATCCAGTACATGCCAGAAGTTGTATTACCATTTGGTACTGTTTGGCTCATCTGCTTTTGCTTTTTTTTTTTTTGGAGGGGGGAAGGTAGGGCAATTGGGGTTAAGTGACTTGCCTAAGGTCACACAGCTGTTAAGTGTTATTTGTCTGAGGTCATATTTGAACTCGGGTCCTCCTGACTCCAGGGCTGGTGCACTGCAACACTTAGCCGCTCCTTTTGGTTTTGTTTTTGCTCTGTGTGTGTGTGTGTGTGTGTGTGTGTGTGTGTGTGTGTGGCTTATCTCACTGAGAGAGGATGTCTGATGGGATTATTATGCAAATCTGAATGGGCTGAGCTACAGCCTGCTCATTAATGTTTCTAATAACCAGTCTGTTGCCTCATTAAGGGTAATTCCTTTAGTTGTTGATGTTTTGAAAATTTGTCATTGTCCTTTAAGGCAGAGAGCACAAGTGAATTCATTGTCTCTATGGCAGTCTTGGCTTCTTCTAATGCCCTGATTATTTGCAAATACCACTAAAATGACTTTTTAAATTCTTCTTCCTCTGACATGGCAACAAACCATCAGAAGCTTCAGTTCAGTCTCCGTCACAATCTCAAGTGGATCATAGGATCATAGGATCATAGGAACATAGATTCAGCCCTGGAAGAGACCCTGGAGGCCACCAAGGCCAGCTTACTAGTTTAACAGTTGAGGGATCTGAGGGTCAGGGAGGTTAAGTCCTTTGCCCAGGAACACAGAAGCAGTAACAATAATAGCTAACATTTATATAGCACTTCGAGGTTTTCAAAGCACTTTACAAATATTATGTTATTTGATCCTCCAACAATGCTAAGAGTCAGATGCTATTATTATCTCTACTTTACAGATGAGGAAACCAAGGCAGGCAGAAGTTAAGTGACTTCCTCAGAGTCATATGGTTAGTAAATGTCTGAGCCAGATTTCCTGACTCCAGGCTCAGCACTCTCTCTCCTGTGTTACCCAGCTGCTTCTTTAAGGACATGGTAAAGTGGGATTTGAAAACAAGTCTTCCTGACACCAAGACCAGAGTGCTCTCTATTATACCACAACTCTCACAAACAATCGGCTTCTATGTTTGAATGATAACCTTGCCTGTGTGGCCTGATACTTATTTTTCTAAAGGTCAGACTTGAAACTTCAGGATTTTGTACATTATCATTTCCACATCGAAACTGTGGCTGCATTGCAAATTCTACTATGGAGATTAAAGATGCAAGATTCTTTCCCAGTGTTCACCAGATTGGTGATATCTGTGTGTGTGGTTTTTTAGACTTTATAATTTTATTTTTATTTTCACTTCCAAATGCTCTCTCTGCATCCTTTCCCCATTCATTGAATAAGCAAGAAATACAAAATTCATTATATATATATATATATATTCTTATACAAAATATATTTCTACATTTGGAGGGAGGGAGAGTGGGGAAGAGAGAAGAGAGAAGGAGGGAAGGAGGGAGAGAATGCTTCAATCTAAACTCTAAGACTATAAAATTATCTGGAGGTGAATAGCATTTTACATCATGAATCCTTTGGAATTGTGGTGGATCATTGTATTAATCAGAATTATTAAGTTTTTCATAGTAGGTTATTTCTACAATATCGTTTTTGCTATGTAGATTGTTCTTCTGGCTCTGTTTATCTTTGCATCCATTCATATAAATCTTCCCAGGTTTTCCTGAAACCATCCCCTTTGTTATTTCTTATAGCATGATAGTATTCCACATTATTTACATACCATGACTTGTCCAGCCATGCCCCAAATGATGGGCAACACCTCAGTTTTCAATTCTTTGCCTTGGTGACATCTTTGAACTTGGTTTTCTGGGACTATTTTTGGATGCTTCTTGGAGAAAGAAGTCAGAAGGTGGTCAGTCTTGTTGGTTCATGCCTTGAGGAGAGGAAGCACGACAGGCACAGTTGAGTAGTGTTCCAGATCTCTGGGTGCTAGCTCTCCTGATACTTCTACTATGATCCTGTAGGAGTAGAACTCCAAGAAGCAACCCATTCTACCAGTCAGGAACTGATAAGGGTGTGCTAGTGAGATTGCAGAGCAGTCAGAAGAAGCTTTACTTTATACCTTGCTCCCTTTCCTGTTAAACGGAGATTAGTTCAAAGTTTATATTTCCATTAATCAGAAGGATGATTTCTTCTGTCCTCTCCTTTTCACATGTGAGGATGGAGATAAGAGGAAGAAGCTGATACCATTCTCCATCAGCCTGTTGTTTCCTTACATAATTGCTTACCATTATTGCTAGCTACCATTACAGGAGATTACTGGTGGATCAGTGGGAATGAATGAAAAATCAGACTGCTGACAGATCCTTCTCTGATGTGTGTAATATTGGCAATTCAGGAAGAAGTTCTGAAGCAGAGGCAGCTAGGTGGTTCAACGGATAGAGTGTCGGGCCTGGGGTCAGACAAACTTGAATTTAACTAGCTGTGTGGCCTTGGGCAAGTCACTAACCTCCATCTCCTTCAGTTGCCTCAGCTATATGTGTGTACATATAGACATATACATATATATCACTTAGCATAGTGCCAGACAGAAAATAAGCGCTATGTAAATGCTAGCTAATATTATGTCTATAGAGAAATAGTAGACACATTCCCCACTTCAGAATGTATAAGGAGTACGGAAGTTCCACAAGCAAGGGAAGTGTATTGATGTCATACTCCTAGGCAAATAAAAATTCCATAAGCAGGAGAACCTATAAGTAGAGAGAATTATGCATTCATCCTTATACCTATAGCAGATACTGGGCAGCTAGGTGGCACAGTGGACAGAGGCCTGACTGGAGTCAGGAAGACTCATCTTCCTGAGTTCAAATCCAGCCTCAGACATTTACTAGTTTTGTGACCCTGTGCAAGTCACTTAACCCTGTCTGCCTCAGTTTATCATCTGTAAAATAAACTGGAGAAAGAATGGGCAAACTATTCCAGTATCTTTGCCAAGAGCCCAAATAGGGTCACAAAGAGTTGAACATGTGAAAAATGACTGAAGACAATATACATGTATATATTTATATATGACACTACATCTGACTAAGACAAACTCTTGAGGCAAAAGAAAGCCAAGGTTGGGCAGGATCAGGCCCCCCAAAACATGATTATACTACATGTGGGGTATTCAACCCCTAAATTTGCTACAAGGGACATAGAATCACAATAATTGAGAATTGAAAGGGATCTCAGTATCTATCCAGTTCATCCTAGTCACAAAAGGAATCCTCCCTATAAAAACCCAACAAATGGTCATCCACATTTGAAAGATACATCCAAGGAGGAGGAACACTGCACTTCTTGAGACAGACCAGTATTCTTTTGGACAGCTCTCATCTTCAGGAAGATTTTATGGACATTGAGTCAAAATTTGCCTTTTTGCAATTTCTCCCCTGTGGGGCCAAACAGAACAAATCTGATCTAAATTCCAACTCTTCCATATGACAGCTCTTCAGATACTTGAGTACAGTGACTATGTCTCCCATGAGACTTCTTTTCTCCAGCATAAACAGGGTCTTCACCAACATGGTTATCCTCCTCTACACACTCTCCAGCTAAACAATGTCCTTCTAAATTGTGGTGCCTACAACCAAACACAATACCACAGACAAGCTCTGAGAGAGGCAGAACACAGGGGGACTTTCATCTTCCTAATCCTGGAGCCTGGGCCCTTTAAATACAGCCCAAGGTCATATTAGTCTTTCTGTCTGCCATTTCATGCTGTTGACTTTTAATTATCTTGCAGTTCACTAAGACCCCTTTATTTAATAAGAGAGAGAGAAAGAGAGAGAGAGAGAGAGAGAGAGAGAGAGAGAGAGAGAGAGAATGAAAGAAAGAAAAAAGGAAATCAGGAAAGAAAGAAAGAGAAAGGAAGGAAGGAAGGAAGAAAGAAAGAAAGAGAGAGAGAGAGAGAGAGAAAGAAAGGAAAACAACTGCTGTATATTCATGCCTCCATCATTTTATGCTTGTAAGATTGATTTTTTTGTAACCAAGTGCTTTACATTTACCCCTTCTGGATTACATCTCTTTAGATTCAGCCCAGTGCTCTAGCCTGACAAGATGCTTTTGGCTCCTGACTGTCATCCAGTATGTTAGCTGTGTATCCTAGCTTGGTGCCATGTGCAAAGTTGATGAGCACATCATCTATACTTTTATCTAAGTCATTAATAAAACTAATAAACAACACAGGGCCAAATACAATTCCCTAGGATACTTCCCTTGGAGACTAGCTGCCACGCTGACACTAAACCATTAACAACTCTTATTTGATTACAGTTATCCAACCAGTTCTGAATCTTTCTGATTGTATTATCATCTTATCCATCTCTCTTCATCTTCTCCATTGGAATAGCATAAGAATTGTTATCAAAAGCTTTGCTAAAATCTAGCTGTACTATAGCCATAGCATTCCATTCAATTAATAGTTTAGTAATGCTGTCAAAAAATGAAATGAGGCTAGTCTGGTATGACCTTTTCTTGGCCATGTTGGTTCTTTGTTATCACTGCTTTCCTTTCTAGATATTCACCAACCATCTCTTTAATGATATTTTCCTCACAAAGTTTTCCCATAGAACACCCACAAGCAGACCTGATAAACACAAATCCAACCAAACTTTTAGTCTTTTTTTTTTGCTTTTTGGAGGGGCAATTGGGGTTAAGTGACTTGCCCAAAGTCACACGGCTAGTTAAGTGTTAAGTGTCTGAGGCTAGATTTGAACTCAGGTCCTCCTGACTCCAGGGCCAATGCTCTATTCACTGTGCCACCTAGCTGCCCCAAACTTTTATATGTCTTACATATGGAGGGCATTAAAATGCTATAAAACCCATGATGGGAATCATGGTAACAACTTCTCCAGCTAGGAACCTATATAAAATTGTTATTTTTCCTCCTCTCTATATTTTCAAAATTAAAACCTTCATCTCTGAATTCCAAACAGATTGGAAAAAGTAGTTGAAAGAAGTAACAAATGGTGGTAACTCTTCCTCTGCTATTTGGTTCCCCCAAATGGGTCTCTTCCTCTCCTCCTCCTAGTACCCAGAATATGAGGCTCTTTTCCCTCCATGGCAAAGCATTCTTTACTGTAATGATTTCTGACTTTCATGAGGAACTCCTGGCTGAGGCAGAGACTGGGGTAGAGGAGAAAGGACCATCCTTGACTCTTCATTCTCCTACTTTCTCCTTCTCATATTTTATCAGTTACCAAGCCTTATTTGCTCCATTATCTCCATTCACAACAAGACCACCCTAGTCCATACCTTTATTACCTCTTGCCTTGATTGATATCCCAGATTAATTCTTTCGAGTAGGTAAAAGAGGACTTATTTTGCCTCATTTTTTACCTAGCCTTAATCACTGAATGGGTGTTGCCTCAAACAAACTGAGACCTGAAAAAGACCTTAGCTTAAAAAGGCCAAAGCCTCCTACTACATCCAGGGCCATCTCCAGGCATTCTTATCTATATATTGCCACTGGACACAAAAAGATCCAGAAGAGAAAGTGAGGCTGGTGACTTTGCACAGCCCTCCCTCACTTAAATCCAATTTACTTGCAAGTCAAGACATCACCTTCCTGATGTCATTGGTCCTCTTTATGAATGGACGACAAACAACAACAGCCTTGAATAGGGTGTGTCACTCATGTAGGCTATATGTATGTCTTCATGGGTTGCCTACGTGTTAGTCATTGGGAAGCATGAATAGATATCTCTGGAATCTTCTCTGAGAGAGACTTTGATTTCTGCCTAAAGAGGGGCAGCAGAAATTCCCAGAAGACTGGTCATGCTATTCTCTTCTAAGATGGGTTACTATATTAGAATTTACATACACATATATTCCCTCTTCTAAGGAGAGTTGTTTTTTTTTTTAATATTCAAACCACTTTCTTCTCTGGTCACCATCCCTTAAAGACGATTTAATACTCTGAGCTTTTATCTACAAACTTGATCCCTTCCCACTAAATGCTATTTATACAAAAGACCATCAGAAATGGTGAGTGGTAAATAAATCCACTTATCCAAACAGAAAGCAAATGAAAATCAGAAAAGGCATAGAATTTAGAGTATACCAGGCAAGACACAGCGTGAATGAATTCTGCCACTGAGAGTGAACCATCTTAGCTCAACCAAGAGACAAATCTGATTCTCACCTAAGGTAAATTCCCCAAAGTCTCTAGAGAGGCAAGCTAGAAATCAGAAACATGATGAGGAATTGGATTTTCCCAACATATTTGCCTTCTAAAGTCTGCTTTCTCTCTTCCCAAAGAGAATCTATAGTCACATATGTCTCTTAAAGCAGGTAGAAAGAAGAAAAAAATTATTATTTTCTCACCCCAACTCTGTATACAGGTGATAAGTCATTTCTTCCACCAGTTCCAAATTATGTTTAGGCAGCAACAGGCAAAATGTTCTTGGGCAACTGAGTAGTGTTCATAATTGAGCTCCCAGAATCCAGTCTCTTCCCTCTCCAATCATGCCACCAAATTTGTATTCTGAAAGCACAGGTCTGATCAAGTCACTACTCTGTTGAAGAATCTTCCATGGCTCCCCACTACCTTTTGGTTAAAATTAAAATTCTCTGGGGGTGGAGCCAAGATGGCAGAGTAGAAACAGCATTTCCAATGTGCTCTGCCCCACACAAATTTCAAACAATGTGAAAGGGGACTCCGAACAACTTCTGGAGCCATAACACCCACAGAATGGCACAGAGAAGCTAACCTCCTGCTGAGGACAGCCCAGCAGCCCTGCAGGGAGCGGCCAGTGCAGCACTCTGAGAGCAGGCAGCACAGCGCACTGGGAACCGACAGCGCAGCCTGCAGAGCGGAGCCCAGATCCGCGGCTTTAGCCCCAGGGTGGCCAGGCCTTCAGCTGGCTGGAGGGACCCCAGAACACCAGCAATTGTGGTGATTCCAGAATTATCAGCACAGATATGCCTAGGACAAAGTGAGAGGTTAATGCCCTATGGACTTTGGGACCAGTATTTGGGGAACACGTGGCTTCCTCCCCTGGGGGCAAAAAGCTGCTGAAGAAACAGCTGCACAGAAGTCATTTTGCAGCATCAGTAGTGGCTCTAGCTCCTGGTCTTCGAACTGTAGGAAGATCCAGCAATCAGTCTGGGGGTTAATCGCTTTTGCTTTAAACTGCCTGGATCTGGATTGTGGTCTGGGGGGGAAGTTTAGGGTGGGTATCCAATTTGCCAGAGTGGGTGAAGGCTTTACAGAGGCCACCCAACTGGTGGAAGTTGTGAAGACCCCACATTTGGGTGGAAGCTCCCCTGTCTGGTGACAGAGTCCTACTGTGGCAATGGCAACATGCCTAGGCAAATGAAACAAAATAAACAGAAAAGTTAAACATTGGACTCCTATTTTAGGGGCAAAGAAGATCAAAGCATGGAGGAGGACTGTGAGGTCAGAACTCCTGCACCAAAAGCCCCAAATGAAAATACAAGCTGGCTACAGGCCATAGAGGACCTTAAGCAGATAAGAGAAGTGGGGGAAAATTTGGGAAGAGAAATGAAAAAGATGCAAGAAAAGTATGAAATGACAGTCAACAGCCTGACTGAGGAAAATAACACCTTAAAAAATAGACTAACTCAAATGGCAAAAGAGGCTCAGAAAGGCAATGAGAAGAATACCTTAAAAAGTCGAATTTGCCAGATGGAAAAAGAATCTCAAAAGCTCACTGAGGAGATTCATTCCTTCAGAGTTAGACTGGATCAAATGGAAGCTAGTGACTTTATGAGAAATCAAGATACTATTAAACAGATCCAAACAAATGAAAGAATAGAAGGCAATGTGAAATATCTCATGGGACAAACCACTGACCTGGAAAATAGATCCAGGAGAGACAATTTAAAAATTATTGGACTACCTGAAAGTCATGATCAAAGAAAGAACCTAGAAATCATCCTTCAAGAAATTCTCAAGGAAAACTGCCCTGATGTTTTAGACCCAGAGGGGGAAATAGAGGTTGAAAGAATCCACAGATCACCTCCTGAAAAGATCCCAAAAAGAAAACTCCCAGGAATATTATAGCCAGGTTCCAGAATCCCCAGATCAAAGGGAAAATACTACAAGCAGCCAGGAAGAAACAATTTCAATATTGTGGAAACACAATCAGAATAGCCCAGGACCTGGCAGCTTCTACACTGAGGGATCAAAGGGCATGGAATATGATATTCCAGAGGGCAAAAGAACTGAGAATGAACCCAAGGTCACCTACCCAGCAAAACTGAGTATTTTGTTTCAGGGGAAAATATGGTCATTCAGTGGAATAGAGGACTTTCAAGCATTCTTGATGAAAAAACCAGAGTTGAATAGAAAATTTGACATTCAGATGCAAGAAACAAGAGATGCTTGAGAAGGTAATCAAGGAAAAGAAATCAAAAGGAACTTATCAAAGTTGGACTATTTACATTCCTACATGGAAAAAAAATAACTGTGTTTGATGAAACCTTTCTCATTATGAAAATAATTGAAGAAGGGTACATGGCACATGTTCACAGGTATACATGGATGGAGGGCACAGGTTGAATTTGATGAGAAGGGATGATTCTTTTTTTTTTTTGGAGGGCAATTGGGGTTGGGTGATTTACCTGGGGTCACGTGGCTGGGTTTTTGTTTGTGTGTTGGGTGTCTGGGGCTGGATCCGGGCTCGGGTACTTCTGGCTCCAGGGCCGGTGCTCTGCTCACTGCGCCACCTAGCCGCCCCAAGGAAGGGATGATTCTTAAGGGGTGAAGTCAAGAGGTGAGAGAGGAAAGTGGCAAGAGGAGATGGAGAGAGACAGGGTAGGGTAAACTATCTCATGTAGAAGAGGCAAGGGGAAGTAGTTGCAGGGGAGGGGAAGAACAGGAAGGCAAAAAGGCAAAAGCATATTCTCATTGAAGTTGGCTCAAGGAGAGAATCACATACATACTAAATGGAATATCTTACCCTCACTCACTCTCCTGAGTAGGGGAAAGGGGGATGAGAGGGGGGATGATGGAGGGGAGGGCATTCTGGGGGGAGGGGAGGTTGGAAGTACCCACTATCAAAGAGGGACAGGATCAAAGTAGGGAATGGACCAGGTGGGAGGTGAGACGGGTGGGAGGGAAATATAAGCAGTCTTTTACAATATATCTACTATGGCTAATGTTTTGCATAGCTATACATGTGCAACACATACTGAATTGCTTATCTTCTCAGAGGGAGTGGGTGACAAGGGAGGAAGGGAATGGATCTGAAAATCGAAGTTTTAAAATTAAATGTTTCATAAGATGTCCAGGCATTGGGGCTCAGAGATTCACCTTGCCCTAATGGCAAAGTCGAAGGGGGTATGGGAGAAGATATGGGAGAGAGCAGATTGGATGAGGGGATATCTAGTGGGACTGCTATTCTGGGGTTGTGGGTAGGGAAAAATGGGGGAAAAATGTAACTCATAATCTGGTGGAAATGAATGGTGTAAACCAGAAGTTAATAAAGCATTTGTTTAATTAAAAAAAATAATAAAAATTCTCCTCTTCATCATTTAAGTCCCTTATAATCTGGCTCTAGGCCATCTTTCCAGGCTGATTACACATTGTTCCTCCTCCTCATGCACTCTACCTTCTAGTCAAATTGGTCTTTTTGTTGTTTCCTGTAAACCATACACCATGTCCCATCTCAGCACCTTCCCACAGGCTGGCTTCTATTTCTCTCTTCCATTTCTGGGAATACATTGCTCCCCTCAAATTTCAGTTCATATGCTATCTCCTTCAAGAGACCTTTCAAGAGGCAGCTACGTGTTGCAGTGAATAGAGCACTGGCCCTGGAGTCAGGAGGATCTGAGTTCAAATCTGACCTCAGACACTTAACACTTACTAGCCGTGTGACCTTGGGCAAGTCACTTATTTGTGATGGTGACATGTGATGGTGACAATATGGTGACAAAGTCACCAATTGCCCTGACCTTCCCCCTCCAAAAAGGAAACAAAAAGAGACCTTTCTAGATTCCCCTGGCTGTTAGTGCCTCTTACAATCACTATGTATTTTTTAAAAATACAAATACATACATATATGTGATATGTATGTATATATCTTACATTTACTTGATCTGTAAGCACATTGTCTGCATTATGTAACATAAATTCCCCAGAGGCAAAGGTTGTCTCATTTTTGTTTTGGAATCCTCCACGTCTGGCACACAGTAGGCACTTAATAAATGCTTTTTCAGCTGGGAAACAATTTTTACAGCCAGTGCCTCTGATAAAGACCTCATTTCTAAAGTATATGGAGAACTGAGTCAAATTTATGAAAAATAGAAGTCATTCCCAAGTTGGCAAATGGTCAAAGGATATGAATAGGCAGTTTTCAGATGAAGAAATAAAAGTTATCTATAGTCATATGAAAAATGCTCTAAATGATTATTCATTAGAGAAATGCAAGATACTGCCTCATACCTATCAGTCTGGCTAACATGACAAAACAGGAAAATGATAAATGTTGGAGAAGATTGGGAAAATTGGAACACTAATGCATTATTGGTAGAATTGTGAACTGATCCAACAATTCTGGAGGTCAATTTAGAACTATGCCCAAATGGCAGTGCATACCCTTTGATCTAGCAATATCACTACTAGGTCTGTATCTTAAAGAAATCATAAAAAAGGGAAAAGGACCCCTATGTACAAAAATATTTATAGTGGCTCTTTTTGTGGTGGCAAAGAATTGGAATTGAAGGTGATGCACATCAACTGGGGAATGGTTGTGGCATATGAATGTAATGGAATACTATTATTCTATAAGAAATGGTGAGCAGGCAGATTTCAGAAAAACCTGGAAAGACTTCCATGAATTGAAGTGAGCAGAACCAGGAGAACATTGTTCACAGTAATAGGAACATTGTGTGATGACCAACTTTGATAGACTTAGATCTTCTCAGTAATGCAATGATCTAAGACAATTCCAAAAGACTCATGATAGAAAATTCCATCTACATTTGGAAAAAGAATTATGGAGTCTGAATGCAGATTGAAGTATACTATTTTCTCTCTATTTTTTTGTTTCTCGTGGTTTTTCCCTTTTGTTCTGATTCTTCTTTCACAACATGACTAATTGTGGAAATGTGTTTAATATGATTATGCATGTATAGCCTATATCAAATTGCATGATGTCTTGGGGAGGGGGAGGGAAGGGGGGAAAATTTAGAACTCAAAATTTTGTAAAAGTGAATGTTGAAAATTAAAAATAATTTTTAAAAAATTTTAAATGTTGTTTATTGATCAATTGATTGCATTTGGGGGGGGAGTACTAATGATTCACACTAATGAGATAACAGATGCATTGAATCTATTGGAAATAGACTGATGTACTCAGATCACTTTATGTTGAGTTCAGGTCACCACATTTCAAGGACAGTGACAAGCTGAAGTTCCTTCAGAGGGGGTAATCAGGATAGGGAGGAGACTAACCATGACAAAGGAATTTTGGTTGAAAGAACTGAGGATGTTTAGCTTGGAAAAAGAGACTTAGATCTCTAATACATGATTGTTATCTTTGAATCCATGGAGGGTTGACATGTACAAAGGCCTTAGGTTTGTTGGTGGTACAGTAGATAGAGCATGGGGCCTGGAGGTAGGAAGACCCAAGTTCAAATCCAGTCTCAGACACTTACTAGCTATGTGAACCTGAGCAAGTCACTTAACCTCAGTTTCCTATCTATAAAATGGGAATAATAATAGCACCTGCCTCCCTGGTTTGTTATGGGAATCAAATGAGACAATGATTATAAAGTTCTTAGCACAGTACTTGGCAAAAAGTAGGTGCTATGTAAATGTCAGCTATTATTATTGTTCTATTTGGTCCTGGAAAGTAGAATTCAGATTAATGAATCTAAATGACAAGGAGGGATATTTCTATTCAATACAAGAAAGAATTTCCTAATAATTAGAATTATTCAGAAATGAAATCATTGCCTCAGGAAGTTGTGCATTCCCAGTCATTTGTGGTCTTTAAACTGAGGCTTGATGATAACTTTCTGGGCATGGTATAGAGTGAGTTCTTGTTTGTTTGGGCTAAATGAATCTTATTTCCTTTCTAATTCTGAGCCTCTATAATTCAGTGAAGTAACTGACCATTGTGTGGTGACTTAGAGATGCTATATTTATCCTACATATCATCCTTCACAGCCCAGCTCAAATTCTATGAAGCCATCCCTGATTTTCACAATCAGATGCTTTTTTTCCCTCTTCTGCATTCTCATAGTTTACCTCTTTTATGAAATTTTCACATTCCACTTTGCATTATAATTATTTGCATATGTCATAAGAGTACTATCTTCCCCATAGAGGCTACGCTAATTTTTCCTTAAAAGGTATTGAAACCCTCAGACACTCCACACACTTATTAGCCATGTGACTTTGGGCAAGTCACTTAAATCCAATCGCCCTCCAAAAAGCAAAAAAAAAAAAAAAAAGTATTGAAACCATCCTTGAAACTTAATTGGTTCCTGAGGCTAAACTTTGAACCGCTGATTTGGCTTCATGGTGACCTAAGTATACAAACCAGCCCACAAGGAGTCAGTAGCTTCTCCTTTGGTTCTGACCAGCATAGTACCTTGGAAAAGGTGGGGGCAAGGAGGCTGTGCCCACCAGAATGAATGCTTCATCTTTGCTGAATATCCTTTCCATGTTATAATGGAGTATATTGACTTTCACTAACTACTAAATGGTTTATGAGTATCTCACCTTGTTCTAATGACTAACCTGAACCCTAGAATGGCCTGAGTAAGACCCAGCCTAGATCAGTATACATGGGTTACCTCCTTGGGTAAGCATAAAGAGCCAGGCAATCAGTGCTGGGCTTTGCATTAAAAAAGTGTCAGAGGTCATTTAGGCAATGAACTTATAAGGCTAGAGATGTTTGTTGAAGAAAATATAGGTTCAAGTGGAAACCTGCCAAAGCAGCCCCATTCAGCAATTATCCTTAAACTCTGGGCACCTTTGAAATAAGGTATATGGACGAGGGTAGGCAGAAATCATTCTACTGGCTCAAAGTCTCCATCAAAGAGAGATTTTTAAAAATGTCCTTAAAGATGGCCAAATGGAAAAATACTGTCAGTAGTCTTAAGGACTTCTGGGTCAATCTTATGCAAGGTACCCAAGGCAGAAAGAAGAAGCCAAGATGAATTTATGACCTGAGGAATCTGGCCTCTAAGAGGCCTCATTAGGAGTTAAGGACTAATGATGCTTGACCCACTAGGGAACATGGGCTCAGGCCTTCCAACACAAGCTAGGGGGTAGTCATCTTCTTCACTCCCCTACTAGATCTGAGGCTACTAAAGGGTAAAAACTATGGGCTTACTAGGACAGCTATGTGGCACAGTGGGCCCAGAGCTAGGAAGATCTGAGTTTAAATCTGACCTCAGGCACTTACTAGCTGTGTGACCCTGGGCAAGTCACTTGATTTCTGTTTACTTTAATCCACTGTAAGAGGAAATGGAAAACCATTCCAGTATCTACCAAGAAAACCCCATGGACAATATAGCCCAAAAGGTCACAAAAAGTTGGACATAGCATCAGCAACTTGCTTTATTAGATAAGATAAAGAGAAAGGATGAGTTCCTACAACTATTCAAAGTCTTCAAGAGTGCTCTTTTTGGCAGCTTGGTAGCACAGAGTACAGAGCTCTGGGGCCTGGAGTCAGAAAGACTCCTCTTCCTGAGTTCAAATCTGGCTTCAGATACTTACTAGTTGTGTGACCCTGGGCAAGTCATTTGCCTCAGGTCCTCATATGTAAAATGGGGATACACTGGAGAAGAAAATGGCAAACTGCTCCAGTATCTTTCCCAAGAAAATCCCAAATGGGATCAGGAGGAGTTAGACACGACTGAACAACTCGAACTTACTTAGCTCTGCATCTTCCTCAACAGCTAGTATAGTGTGTTGTACATTTGGGTGGGAGGAGAAATCTTAACCTACTATTTCATGCATGTGGGGAACTCCCCACAAGGAAATTTCCTCTACTCACCCAAATCAGCAGTTTATCTGTCATCTGTAGAACATTGCCTGGGACCCCGAGAAACTACATGACTGTCCCAGGGTCAGTACTAGTCAGAGGCAAGACTTGAACCCTGCTCTTCCTGGCTCCAAAGCTGGCACCTTATCCTCTATGGTACTTAATAAATATTCATTGGCTTGAACTTACTGAATTGACTATTTGCCTTATATCCAGCACTGATACGCTGAGTGCTTGTGGACAAGTGAGGCTACTTCTACTCACTTTCTGGAGTTAGAGACCTGCACCCCAGGGTTGGGGTGGGAGTAACTAGAAATTGTCGAGCCCACTGCAATCAGCAGGAGTGCTTTCCTGCCATAAGGCATTATGTCTTATTATTGTTAATAATCATAAAAGTGAAAGGAGCTGCTTCCAAGGGCTCCCATGGCAACCCTAACTCTACTATGTCCTCCCTCTCTCCCAGTGACAGACTCCTTCATTGTGATATTAAGTGGCACTCATCAACCTGCCAGATTATTGGGCAAATATTTATTTTTATAAGCTGAGTTAAATATGCAGCACTGGGATAATGCTTCTTCAACTAATTGCTCTACGTGATCACAGTCCTGAGCTCTAGAAACATGTGGAAGGCTCCCAGAATACCAGTCAATGAGCTGTGGTTGTTATTTTCAGGAGTGAAGTCTTATCAGGATAGATGTCAAGGAGGAAGGCCATGGGGGTGCAAATTTAGTTTTACAGTGTCAGTAAAAATAGGTGGGGATGATACATGGGACTGAATAAGGTAGAGCCTCCCCTAAAAAGAGTAGAGACAGAGACACTGTTAGAGTAATACATAAAAATAAAATATGAATATGAATAAAAACAATACAAAATGAATCAGTAAAGATCCTGGCCCTATTTGCAAAGGGAAGACAATGTTGAGTCATTACTGTGGAAAACAAAAATACACATTTATGAAATTTAGATGTTTGAGGGGCATGTCAGAGACTTAGCATCAAAACAGCCTGAACCTTATACGTATGTGGCCACTTAGATAGCAAATAATAATAATAATAGCTCCATTTATATAACACTCTAACATAGGCAAAATGCCAAACATTCATCTCATTTGATCCTCACAATAGCCCTGTAGGTACTATTATTACCCCATTTTATAGATTAGGAGCCTGAAGTAAATAGAGACTAAGTGACTTGCCCAAGTTCACATAGCTAATATCTGATGTAGGATTTGAACTCCAGGCTTCATGACTTAAGTTCCACCATTCTGTCCACTGTGACATACTGTCTGGTATAGAAGTGCCATCAGCTGTAGGAAAAAAACCTACTATTGGAAAGGTGACAATAATTAAAAAATTAATCTATATACTCAACCTTGTGCATTGGGAAGGGTGAAATTTCCTGAAAGGTATGGTTCAAAATTGTTTTGCTAAGTCAGCTGGCAAGCAAGCCTAGGCATCATCAGTTCTTACTATTTAGTTAGGGAATGGGTCTTCCTGAATCCACTGGAAAAATGTGGTCTTCTCTTCCTTTACTAGGGGTTAATAAATGCTTATTGTTTGATTGTTGATTGATTGACCCATGGGATGCCAACAGGCTGATAGCTTCTATAGTTTTTTTCCTACTGCTTCTCCCTCTCTTCACAAGGTCAATTTCAGCTTTTAGAATAATCTTGGCACTAGATTATACTGTTCATTTGAATTTTAGAGAGGTGGGCACTAGGAGCCCACATTAATATTCCCCTGACTAATATGGAAGGCAAGTTGAAAATTGTATAGTCACATAACCAACAGCTTCATCATCATCATTATCATGGTACTAAAACAAAACTGTGCTAAGATTTTTGGGACACTTTGGTGCTTGATAGTTTATATAGTTCTTTCTTCACAACAACCATATGGATAAGGTAGTATAAGTATTATTATTGCCATTTTCTGAATAAGAAAACTGAGGTTAAATAATTTGTCCACTGTGGATATGTGTCTTGTAACAAGTGCTCAGTAAATAGAATAGTAGAATTTTGAGCTAAAAGAGGTGTGAAAGGACATATAATTCAAACTCCTCGGTATAGGAAATTGAGGTCCAGAGGTAAGATGACTGACTTACTCAAAGTCAGCCTGATAGTATTTGCCCAAAATTTATCTAAGATATTTCAAATTCTGTCTTCCAAGAAGGTTGACTATTAATTTGGATAGAGATATATGAATAGTCCTAGAAACTATTAGGAGGATTGAGAAGTTGTGGTAAGACTTTATTAAGATATTGGAATAAATCAAGGGAAAAGAAATGCCCCTCCAGTTCCCATAACTTTAGTTATTGCCTGCAGGCAGGTATTTTTCTACAATATAATTCAGCATCAAATATTTATTAGGCATCTACTATGTGGCAAAGCATTGGTACCTGGAGTACAAAGATAGAAATGAAACACCCAATGCTTTCAAGGCATTTGTATTCTAGTGGTGGGGAAGAGGGAGGATGGTAGGGAGAATGGGTGCCACATATACCAATAAATCAATCCAATACAAAAAATTTAGAAGGAGAATAAGTAATTCAGAACATAAAGTAGAAATCCTTAGCCAAGTGATGGCCTTCCTAAAAAATAGAATGGAACAAACAGAACTCAATGATTCCCATGAGACAATAAGAAATAGAGGGACAAAATCAAAAGACTGAAACAATTCAGAAAAAAAAACCCCACATCAGTTATCTTATGATCAAAAAGAACTAACCTAGAAAACAGGTTAAAGAGAGATTTCGTGTGTGTGTGTGTGTGTGTGTGTGTGTGTGTGTGTGTGTACATACACACATACATACATGCATATATACAAACATATACATACATGCATATGTGCACATATATTTCCTGAAGATCAGGTTTTTTTAGTGAATCTAAATTATATATATATATATATAACATATAAATATTTACATTTGTATATACATAAAATAATAATGTAGATTCCCTAAAGAAACCCTGACCTCAGGAAATATCAAGCAATAAGTATTTTTTATTAAGCACTTACTATGTGCTGGGCACTGTGGTAAGTGCTGAAGATACAAAGAAAGGCAAAAATAGTCCCTGTTTTCAAGAAGTCCACATTCAAATGAGAGAACATGTAAATTACTAGGTAAATAGATGATTTTTACAGAGTAGATGAAGGTAATATGAAAAGGGAAGGTATTAGCAACTAGTGGGGTCATGGGAGTGACCAGGGAAGGTTTTCTGAAGAAAGTGGGACTTAAACTGAGGCTCAAAGGAAGTCAGGGAAACTAAGACCCTCCACAGGTGAGGGATGGGGCAGAGCATTCCAGACATAGGAGACAGCTAGTATAAAGGCAGAGATAAGAAATGGATGTCCAAGGAATGACAAGTAGGTCAGTGGATTTTAGATTTTGTGGAAGGAATTAAGGTATAATAAGACTAGAAAAAAGAAGGGCCAGGCTATGAAGAGCTGTAAATGCCAAACAGAAGACATTGAATTTGATTTTGGATGTGATAAGGAGCCACACATTTAAGAAAAATCGCCTTGGCCAATAAGTGGAACATGGCTTGCAGTGGAGAGAAACTTAATGCAGGGAAGCCAGCTAGACAGCTGTTGCAGTAGTCTAGGCAAGACATGCTCACAGCCTGAGTTAGAGCTGTAGCTAAATTGGTTGTGAAGATGGAAATGAAAAGGTTTAGTGATAGATTGGGGTGAGGAAGTGAGGATGAAAGTGAGGATGAAACCTAGGACCTAGGTGACTGAAAGGATGATGGGATGGTGGTATCCTTGAGGGGAGGGTTTTAGAGGAAAAATCAGGAACTCCATTTCAAACCTACTGAGTTTGAGATGCCTATGGGACATCCAGGCTGAGCTATCCAAAAGACAGTTGGAGATGGACGACTGGGGCCAATGGTGAGATTAGGCAGAGATCTGGAAATCATTTGTGCAGAGATAATTGAACCCGTAGGAGCTGATGAGATCACCATCAAATGAAATAGTAAAGACCAAAAAGAAACGAAGGCCCTGGATAGAACCTGGGGGGACACCCAGGGCTAGTGGTCATGATGCAAACGAAGAGCCAATAAAGAAGGAAAAGGAGTGCTTAGACAGACAGGAGAAGAAGGACACAGAAGATAGAGAGAAGAGAGCATGCAAGAGAAAAGAGTGCTCAAAAGGTTCAGATGATGCAACGGAGGCAAGGAGGATCAGGAAGGAGGAAAAAAAATGTTGGAGCATAAAAGAAACCTGTCTAAATGTATTAGAACAAGCGGTCAAAGCGGATTTGAAATAACCCACCATTCTGACAACCTAACCAACCTAACATAACCATCTCCTGAAAGAAATCTCAAGTTGGAAATACTCAGAAATGTCAACCCAAATTCAGAGTTTCCAGGTTGGAGAAAAATGCTTACACAGCAAGAAACAAATTCAAATAAACAGCAAATTCAAGTCCCAGAAGACAGTAGTTAGGATCACACAAAACGATGCTGAAACCAGCAGCAAGAATGGGAAATCTTGGTATTCAATGTCTCAAAAAGCTAAAGGAAAAAGGTTTACAGTTCAGAATAACTTGTTTTGCAAAACTGGTATGGTGTGTTGTGTTGTAGTATGGTATGGTGGAGTATAGTACTATAATATGTAGTATGATAATGCTGAAGCAACTGATAGAGAGAATGCTGGACCTGGAGTCAGGAAGATTTGGATTCAATTCCTACCCCAGATGCTTATTAGCTGTGTGGCCCTGGACAAGTCATTTAACTTCTGCCTGTCTTGGTTTCCTCTTCTATAAAATGAGGATAATAATAGCACCTACCTCCTAAGGTTGTTAGGAGATAATATTTGTAAAGGGATTTGCAAACTTTAAACTGTAATGTAAATGCTTATTGTTATTATTATTGTTGTAGTTTGCAAACATTAAAGTGCTACAGAAATGTGAGCTATAATAAAAATATATATTTCAAACAATGAGGTAATATTATACATAATGGAAAAACATTGGAGGCAGTCAGATCAGCAACAGCTCTTAAATAGTGATGTATACTCTCAGCATGCCATTGAACCTATCTTTA
Source organism: Gymnobelideus leadbeateri (assembly GCA_011680675.1). NCBI lineage: Eukaryota > Metazoa > Chordata > Mammalia > Diprotodontia > Petauridae > Gymnobelideus > Gymnobelideus leadbeateri. Next base: position 108,497 of record WOXC01008412.1, on the reverse strand, counting down.
TGATTATTTGTGATTGCTCTAAAGCATGAAAAAATGGAACTAAAGGAATAAACAGGGGCAACGAAAAAGTAGCTCCGTATGCAAATGACATCGTATATCTGGAAAGTCCAAGACAATTACCAAACTATTAACGGAGGTAAAAAATCATCTCAGGAGAGTAGTAGCCTACAAGGTAAGCCCATAAAATCCTTTCTATGTACTATCTTGGAGAATCAAGAGAAATACCTTCTGAAATAACAGCAAAATGCATCAGATATTTTGGCATTCACTTATCAAAAGACATAAGAGATTTGTATAAAGACAACTTCAAAATGATTTTGACTGAAATCAAGAGAGAACTGAACACAAAGAGGCATCTTCCCTGCTCGTAGTTAGGCCAAGTAAATCAAGTAAAAATGTCAATTCTTACCAAGATAACTTTTAGGTTCAATGCAATACAAATAAAAATTATCTTTTATATGAGTTAAACACAGTGCTTATGGAATAATAAATAAACAAGAAATAGCAAGAATTATTAGGGAGAGGTGAATGAGGATTACCAGATCTTCAAATGGGGGACTTTGCTAGGTAACACAGTGGATAAAGTGTTGGACTTGCAGTCCAGAAAACCCGAATTCAGATCTAGCCTCAAATACTTACTAGCTGTGTGACCCTGGGCAAGTCATTTCACCCTGTTTGCCTGTGTTTCCTCATCTGTAAAATGAACTGGAGAAGGAAATGGCAAGTCGCTCCAGTATCTTTGTCAAGGAAACCCCAAATGGGGTCATAAAGAGTCAAATATGACTTAAAATGATTGAATAACAACAAATTCCTGTATTTGTCCCATCTTTGGAAATGAAGGACTTTTATCATTAAAGTAGAAGAAATTATTGAAGATATTCATTCAACAAGGACTTATTAAATACTTCTTATGTACCAAGCACTGTGCTAGTTCTGATAATACAAAGATAAAAAAGAAATAGTTCTTTGCCTCAAGGGATTTTACCATATGTTGGGACAAAATAGTAAATACATAGAAAAAATAAATTTAAAATATATACAAAGAAAATTCTGGTGGCAAGACAGTAAGCTATATAAACAAATAAATAAACCTAGGTCCAATTATACAAGGATAAAATGATCTGCATAAAAAAGGAAAATATTTTCAGGAATATTCCTGATAAATTTTTAATATTCAAAAACTATACCAAACTGATGCCCCTCTTTGACACTAATAAGGAAAAATCTTTAGGGGACCAGTGGCCAAAAGACAATTTATGAAGGAGGAAATACAAAAGTTAATACCCAGGTGAGAAAACATTCACATTTCCTTAATACTCAGAGGGATACAAACCAATTAAAGATGCCACTTGGACTCACAAGAATGGTTATAATAGCAAGAAATGATAAAATCCAGTGTTGGCAGGGCCGTGGGGAAACACAGACTCTCATACAATGTTGATGGAACTTTGAATTACTCTTATTCATGTTCTAATTTGTAGGATATTTATAAGACACATGTCTTATCCCCTCATTTAGACTTTAAGTTACCTGAGGGCAGGGTTTTATTTTTGTCCATTTTTCTATCTCCCCTAGAATCGAATACAATGCATTGTATTATGTTTGATAAATAACTGTTTGGGGAAGGAAGGAAAGGAAAAGAAAAGAAGGAAGGAAAGACTAAAGAATAGTTTGGGGAAACAGAAGAATTTTCAAAGGGTGGAGTTAAGTTTTTTAGCATTTGTGTTTAAAGTGGTGGAGCCAGCTAGCTTTTGGCAGAAGGCAGATCAATGATTTAAACTGGGTGTCTGTCCCATATGACATCAATAAACTTAATGAGAAGCCTTCTTATAGGTTGTAATTTTTGTAAAAACTGACAGATAGAATTAAATGACACTGATAACCAGCCATACCAAATAGATTTATCCTCAGTCTACTTATAAATGTCAAATAGCTGGGCTACTCTATCAAGTGTCCTTTTCCCAGAAAATGAATGGGGAACAAAGAACGGTTCTGAGGTTTGTGAGTCTTATTTGAGAAAGAATGATGTCAGCATCCCAGGTCCTAAAAAGAGGAAGGTCCAGGTGCCAAAAAGAGTCTGTTTCCACTTTCACAGATATTAGCAAGGAACTGAACCAATTACAAAGCAGTTAAAAAACCATTAACATTTTTTTTTTGTTTTTGTTTTTTGTTTTTTTAAAGCAATTGGGGTTAAGTAACTTGCTCAACGTTACACGGCTAGTCATTATTTATGCGTGGGTGCTCATTTTCTGAGGCCGGATCTGATCTCGGGTCATCCAAACTCCGAGGCCGGCACTCTTACTCACTGCGCCACCTAGCCGCCCCTTTAGGGCAATTGGGGTTAAGTAACTTGCCCAAGGTTACACGGCTAGGTTTTTGTGTGGGTTAAGTGTCGGAGGCCAGCTCTGAACTCAGAGCCTTCTGATTCCAGGGCCGGCGCTCTATTCACTGCGCCACCTAGCCGCCCCTAAAACCATTAACATTTGAAAGCAGATTTCAATCTAATATTTCTAAGGGGTCTTGATGGGTTTGAAAAATATAACAAAATACATGATTCTGCACCCCAAATTATTTTACTCTTTCCCAAAAAAAGTATTTTGGGGGGGGGCTTGGGAAGGAAGAGTTGATTAATCACCTTCTGATCAATTAATTCCCCTAGCCTAGTTCATAAAATTAAAGAATCATAGGGATATGTTACAGAGACAGCAGTTGTTAAAGTTTTAAGTGAAGTATAAAGACGTGTTTACACTTTGTCAACTCCTTATGAATATAATGTCTAATCAAACTAGATAGATGGAATTAGAAGGTAATTTTTGTTTGACTGAACAATGCTACCTCTAACCCTGACAACCTTTAAAAAGCCATACGCATCTTTAATAAGTTGAGGCAAGAGAGAAGTTTGAAGGGTGTGAGCTCTGTGACCTGGGAAGAAAGCAAGCCCTGGCCATCTAAGGTTGACCTGTGTAAAAGAACCAGCCCCAGGATCCCCACTGAACAAGCTGCCTGGCAGAGATGCCATGCCCACGACATGAAGAAGCCACCAGAATGGGAAGTTCTTTGGAGACCTGCAGTGCTGGAAGTGGGAGCTACCTTGGCCACATATGCCTCATGCCTAGTGTACTCTATGTGCCCACTCTTCCCATTAACTAATTGTAGGAGAGTGTGAATCAAGTTGTGGGGGGGGTGGGGATGCTCAGTTTCATTATTTCAGTCCATCCCTTTAAGTACACTGAGGGGGAATCTTGAACATGAAGACTTCTGACCTACAGAATACCTCAAACCTTGGGAGACTCAACCTATGAGTGAGAGTTGGGGAGGTAACCCAAAAGGGTTTCTGCATTTACATGTTTTTAAAAATTGTACTTTTCTTTATTTTGTGCAAAATTTCCCAATGACTTTTTTTGTTATTTCAAGTACTTTTTTTATTTTTAACATTAAAAAAAATTTTTGATTCCAAATTCCCTCCTGCCCCTCCCCCACCCACTGAGAAGACAAACAATAGGATATCAATTATACATCCACATGTATATGTTAAGAATAACTTTCTAGAGGGCAGAGCCAAGATGGCGGAGTAGAAACAGCACTTCCACAGCACTCCAGCCCACACCACTTCAAAATCATGTAAAAGGGAACTATGAACAACCTCTGGAGCACCAGAACCCACAAATTGACACAGAGAAGCTAACCTCCCACTGAGGACAACCTCGCAGCCTGGCAGGGAGGGGCCAGCACAGTGCTCTGGTAGCCGAGCTCAGGACCCTGTGGGTTGGAGGTTTTAGCCCCAGGGCAGGACTGACCAGCAGCTGGCTAGAGGGACCCCAGAACACCAGCAGCTATGGCGATTCCAGAATTATCAACACATATATGCCTAGGAAAAAGTGAGAGGTTAGTGCCCTATGGACTTTGGGACCAGTATTTGGGAACGTGTCAGCTTCTTCCCCTGGGTACAAGAAGGAGCCATGGCAAAGCTTCCATTTTGCAGCTTCAGTTGCAACTTCAGCTCCTGGCCTGCGGATTGTAGGGGGATCCGACAATCAATCTCGGGGTAATCGCTCTTGCTTTACCCTTCTTGGATCTGGATTTTGGTCTGGGGCGGAGGTCTTAGGGTGTGGGTCCAGCTTGCCAGAGTATGTGGAGGCTTCAGGGAGGGCACCCAACTAGTACCTCCGGCAGTTGAGAAGACCCCAACATTTGGGATGGAAACTACCCTGTCTGGGGGCAGAGTCCTACTGTGGCAACAAGCCCAAAAGTCAAGTAATTGAGTGGCAACATGCCTAGGCAAAGGAAACAAAATAAACAGAAAAATTCAACATTAGATTCCTTTTTGGGGGGCAAGGAGGATTGAAGCATGGAGCAGAAGGAGGACTGTGAGGTCAGAACTCCTGCACCAAAAGCCCCAAATGAAAATATGAGTGGGTTACAGGCCATAGAGGACCTTAAAAAGGATTTAAAAAACCAAATAAGAGAAGTGGAGGAAAAATTAGGAAGAGAAATGAGAAGGATGTAGGAAAAGTATGAGAGTCAACAGCCTGATTGAGGAAAATAACACCTTAAAAAATAGACTAACTCAAGTGGCAAAAGAGGCTCAAAAAAGCAATGAGGAGAAAAATGCCTTAAAAAGCCAACTTTGCCAGATAGAAAAAGAATCTCAAAAGCTCACTGAGGAGATTCATTCCTTTAGAATTAGACTGGAGCAAATGGAAGCTAGTGACTTTATGAGAAATCAAGATGCTATTAAGCAGATCCAAACAAATGAAAGAATAGAAGGCAATGTGAAATATCTCAAGGGAAAAACCACTGACCTGGAAAATAGATCCAAGAGAGATAATTTAAAAATTACTGGACTACCTGAAAGCCATGATCAAAGAAAGAACCTAGAAATCATCCTTAAAGAAATTCTCAAGGAAAATTGCCCTGATGTTTTAGAACCACAAGGCAAAATAGAGATTGAAAGAATTCATCAATCACCTCCTGAAAAAGATCCCAAAAAAGAAAACTCCTAGGAATATTATAGCCAAGTTCCAGAATTCCAAGATCAAGGAGAAAATGCTATAAGCAGCCAGGAAGAAACAATTTCAATATTGTGGAAACACAATCAGAATAGCCCAGGACCTGGCAGCTTCTACACTGAGGGATCAAAGAGCATGGAATATGATATTCCAGAGGGCAAAAGAGCTGGGATTGAAGCCAAGGGTCACCTACCCAGCAAAACTGAATATCTTGTTTCAGGGGAAAATATGGTCATTCAGTGGAATAGAGGACTTTCAAGCATTCTTGAGAAAAAAACCAGAGTTGAATAGAAAATTTGACATTCAGACATAAGAAGCAAGAGATGCTTGAGAAGGTAAACAGGGAAAAGAAAACAAAAGGAACTTATCAAAGTTGAACTATTTACATTCCTACATGGAAAAACAATAACTATGACTGATGAAACCTTTCTCAGTATGAAAATAATTGAAGAAGGGTATATGGGCATATGTATACATATGTGAATGTGTGTATATATGTTTACATGTATACATGGATAGAGGGCACAGGTCGAATTTGGTGGGAAGGGATGATACTTAAGGGGCGAAGTTAAGAGGTGAGAGAGGAATGTGGCAAAAGGAGATGGGGAGAGACGGCGGGAGTGGGGTGGTGGTGGCAAACTATCTCATGTGGAAGAGGCAAGGGGAAGTAGGTGCAGGGGAGGGGGAGAACAGGAAGGCAAAAAGGCAAAATCATATTCTTATTGAATTTGGCTCAGGGAGAGAATAACATACATACTAAATGGGATATCTCACCCTGCAGGACAGTGGGAAGGAGTGGCATGAGAGGGGGGATGATGGAGGGGAGAGCATGCTGGGGGGAGGGGAAGTTGGAGGCAGCCACTTTTGAAGAGGGACAGGATCAAGGTAGGGAATGGACCAGGTGGGGAGTGGGATGGGTGGGAGGGAAACATAGCCAGTCTTTTACAATATGTCTACTACGGTAATGTTTTGCATGGCTATACATGTACAACATATATTGAATTGCTTATCTTCCCAGAGGGAGTGGGTAACAAGGGAGGAAGAGAATGGATCTGGAATTCGAAGTTTTAAAATTAAATGTTTCTAATATATATAAATACTATTATTAATACTATTTTGCATGTAATTGGGAGATAAGATGTGCAGGCATTGGGGCACAGAGATTCACCTTGTCCTAATGGAAAAGTCGAAGGGGGTATGGGAGAAGAGATAGGAGAGGGCAGATTGGATGAGAGGATGTCTAGTGGGACTGCTATTCTGGGGTAGTGGGTAGGGGAATAATGGGGAAAAAATTGTAACTCAAAATCTGGCGGAAATGAATGATGTAAACCAGAAGTTAATAAAGCATTTGGAAAAAAAAGAATAATTTTCTTACCATTGCATTCAGTACTTCCATTATTTATTCTTTTATATTATTCATATGTTTATTTGTATTAATTATATTATCTCATTTTTATTTATAGGAAAGTAGAATTTCTCTTTCTGTATACCTTTTATAGAAATAGCTTTCAAGAATCTTCAAATATGTTACCCTACACATTTATCATTTTTTATTGACTCCAATGTTAAACAAATTTGTGAACATGGAGATGTTCTGTTATATCCTCTCTACAACTTCATGAGTTGTGAATCATAAATTTAAAAAAAATCTTATCATCTGATGGTCAACCCTTTGGGGATGAGTTTCTTTGAACTTAGCTTGTTGTGTCCTTTGATATCCAGCATATTATTGGAACTTAACCTTTTGAGCACTCAAGGTCATCTCTGCACAATACAGCATCAAGTAAGGCTTCAGTGGAGGATGTCCTTGATAGTCTCTGAGAATTCCTCTTTAGGGAGGTGTGCAGTAGGAAGAAGAGCACTTGATAAAGTCAGAAATCTCCCATTCATGTCCAGGATCTACCACTTAGAACCTCTATATCCTAAGCCATAATCACTGTTAGTCTCAGTTTCCGTTTCAAAATGGAGATGACAATATTTGCACTGTCCACTTCACAGGGTTGTGATTAGCAACCAGTGAAATAATGTAAGTGAAAAACACTTTGTAACCATAGTGCACATTATTAGTATGTCTACTTATAGAATCCTGGTAGCTCTTGATGCAATTGTCCTCATTTCATAGATTAAAATGGGTCTAGAGCTAGAAGACACCCAAGAGGTTATTTAATCCAACCTGCTTATTTTATAGATGAGAAAACAGGCCTAAAAAAGGTGAAGCAAGTATCAGAGACTGGATTTGAAGTCCTCTGACTTCAGTCTAGCACACTGCAACACACAACTGTAGCTTCTCTAATATGTTTTGAGCCATACAGAAAAAGTAGTCAAACAGGGATGGATTACTGTAAATTAATAATTTGCAAATACGAAGATGCTCCCCTATTCCATAGTTGAGAGTCAAGCTATCTCTCTGTTTCTCTAGACTGGCAAAATCACACACACACACACACACACACACACACACACACACACACACACACGGTGGAGGGGCTATGAAAATGGTGGAGGGGCTATGAAAATGCATGTGCTAATGCATTGTTGGTGGAGCTGTGAATTGGTCCAGACGTTCTAGTTGGAACTACACCACCAAAGTTAGGCCTGGGCTTATACCCCAATGAAATAAAAGAAAGAAGAAAAGGACCTATATGTACAGAAATATTTGTAGCATCTCTTTTTTTGTGGTGGCAAAGAAGTGGAAAGTAAGGAAGAGCTCATTGTCTGGTGAGTGACTAAACAAATTTTGGTATACGAATGTCATGGTTGTGCTATAAGAAATAATGAAGAAGATGGTTTGAAAGAAACCTAGGAAGATTTGCATGAACTGATGCAAAATGAGGTGAGCAGAACCAGAAGAACAATTCATACAAAAACAACACTGTAAAAATGAAAAATTGTGAAAGATGCAAGAACTTTGGTCAGTGCAATGACCAATCATTCCAGAGGACTGACGAAGAATCATTATTTACCACCTGACAGAGAGCAGAGAGACTTAAAGCATAGAAGGAGTCATGCATTTTTGGCCATGACCAGTGTGGCAATTTGTTTTGCTTGACAATGCATATTTGTTACAAAGGTTTTTTTTTCTTTGATTTTTAAATTGAGGGCAGAGACAACTGAGAGGAAGAAGAAATAAATGCTTGATAACTGAAAAAAATAAAATAGAAAAACAATCTTGAACCTATTATTTCATTTGTTCAGAGATCTCCAGGTCAAAGAAAGTCCCTCTACTAAGGAGGCCTGGCACCTTCTCTGTAATTTATAATCTTACAGAGTTGCCTGGAATGGAGTAAGGTTAAGTGACTTGCCCAAGATTATATAGCCAGTAAGTATTCAAAACCATCTCCTTGGCTTCCAAAGCTAGCTCTCTGTCCTCTTTTCCACATTGCTTCTCTTTCTTGGGTACTAGAAAAATAAATCCTCTGGACAACATTCGTTTTAAAATGGCATTTGATCTCATCCATGAAATAATGATTTGCTTATTAACACAGACTGCATAACACTGCAAGTCAATTTGATGAGTTAGTATCATTGTCCTGAGATTAGTCAACTTCATTATCCTGGTGTAAGGATTCATTAACTTGGGGGGAAATGTGAATTGGGCAAAATAAAGAATTAGGGATGGTCCAGGTAACCATTAGGCCCACAGTGAGTAACATCTATCATTTGACCAAGCAATGTACTGTAGGCTAAATCATGAAGGTTGTTTAAAGTGTTTCATTACTTTTAGAATCAGAGGTGTTAGAGCTTAAAAGGACCTGAAAGGCCGTCTAGTCCAGTTCCCTCATTTTATATGCTTAAGGAGATGACGTGATTTGTCCAGGGTCATAGGTCACACAAGTAGTACGTAAGAAAAGTCTGCAGGCAAACCTATGTCTTCTGATGTCCTTTTAGAAGACCATAGCCTCTTTTAAGATGGATGAGTTTCTCCTGTGTAACTATTGGAATCACATATCTGCTCAACCCACATAACTATTATAATCATTTCAAATCAAAAATACCCTATTCCATCAAATTTAACCTGATTACAGGGTTGTTGTTGTTGTTGTTGTTGTTGTTTTTCTATAAAACTAACCCCTGGGATATATGGAATCTATAAGCATTAGTAAGTAGGAAAGAAACCGACATGATCATTCCTTAGACACCAACTTTTTGGTCACTGGGAAAAAACAACCTTTCGGCACTTATAAAAATCTCTATCAATCAATTTGTAATGCAAAAACAAGATTCGAGCACAAGTACTCATATTCCCCTGAGATTTTTCAACCACATAATAATAACTGATATTTATGTAGTTCTTTAAATGATTCCATCTGATCCTTCTAACCACCCTGTGAGGGAGGGACTGTAGATATTTGTGTGTGTTTTTCCCACCACCCCTTCCATAGTAGAAGAAATTGTGGCTCAGGAGAAATTCTGGTTCAGTGATTTGCCCATTGTCAAAAGTTTGGTAAGTCAAGGCAGGGAGTTGAACCCAGGGCTTCATAACTCCAGACCCAATAGGCTATCCATGCTAAAACACAGCCCCATGCATGTATGGTGAGGGCTAATATCATAAGATGAGGGGTTGGACCTTAGAGGTCATCAACTTCAACCTGCCTCGTTTTACAAATGAGGAAACTCAGAAGGCAAGAGACTTACTGAAGGTCATGTAGTGTCAGAAGAGAGATTTAAATTCAGATCTTCCTAATGCCTACTCTAGCTTGCTATTCACTATGCCATGATATCAAACTTCTGCATAAGTTCAAGCTATTGTATAAGAAAAACAACAATGAATGTGAGATTTGGAACCAGCTAACATTGCATCTAGAGAAACACTTTTCCCCCTAAGGTACCCTTTTAAAATCTGGTGACAGAACCCTAAGAACTCAGATTTTTCCATTTCTGTGGAGTGTCTTCCCCTGATGTTCTATAGAAATGGGCTCTGTGGTCTAGTGCCCTCTTCCCCCAACCAAGTCACTGGTGATTGTCCAATGAAGCCCAGCCTAATATCATCACAAGATGCAAAGACGAGAAACATGGCAGTAATCCTGTCCCAAGGTTAGCTTGAGGCAACCCATAACTATTTCTGACTAGTCCATGACTCTGCCTTGATTCCACTTCCAGCAATAGCTCCTATGGAAATGTTGACTGTTCTTGGAAGTAGTGGGTAAATTTCTTCTTTAAGAAATTAAATCAGGGCAGCTTGGTGGTGCAGTGAATAGAGCACTGGCCCAGGAGTTAGGAAGACCTGAGTTCAAATCCAGCCTTAGACACTTAACACTTACTAGTCATGTAACCCTGGGTAAGTCATTTAACCCTAATTGCCCTGCCCTGTCCGCTCCAAAAAAGAAAAAAATAAAGAAAAAAAGAAAAGAAACCAAATCATCCTTTTGTGAGAACTGCATAGGAATCCTCAAAGCACTCAGGAATTTTCAAGGTTGCTCATGGCACAATCACCTGTGATTGAAGGAAGGAAAAGAAGAAACGAGCATTTATTAATCACCTACTATATTCCAGGCAAGCTGCTAGGTGTCAAGTGGATAGAGCCCCAGTTCCGAAGTCAGGAAAGCTCTTCTTCCTGAGTTCAAATCTGGCCTCAGACAGTTGCTAGTTCTGTCACCCTGGGCAAGTCACTTAACTTTGCCTTAGTTTCCTCATCTGTAAAATGAGATGCAGAAGAAAATGGTAAACCGCTCCAGGATCCACCAAGAAAACACCAAATGGGGTCATGAACAGCAGGACATGACTGGAAACAACAACAATATGCTTTACATTTATTATCTCTGATCTTTATGACAACCCTGGGAAACAGGTGCTATTGTGATCCCCATTTTGCAGTTGAAGAAACTGAGGCGGAAAGAGTAAAGTGAATTACCCAGAGTCACATGGCTACTAAGTGTCTGAGGCCACATTTCAACTCAGGTCTTACTGACCAGGCCTACCACTTTATCTGCTACATTTATTTAGTTGCCTCATAGTGACTCAGCAGAGAGTCCAGCATCAAAGTACATTCCCCTCCTTCCCTTTCTCCTGTGTGTGTGTGTGTGTGTGTGTGTGTGTGTGTGTGTCTGTGTGTGTGTGTCTGTGTGTGTCTGTGTCTGTGTCTGTATCTGTGTGTGTGTGTGTATTAAAGAAAAACAAAAGCTAAATACCAAAACCAAGCCAAGAAACCAACTTCTAAAAACTTTCCGAGTCGCCTATGTCCTTTCCAGAAACCTCGGTAACTTTGTTTATTTTGTACTCAACAGAGACTAATAAGCTCTTTGAACATCTTTTTAAAAAAACCAAATGGAATCTAGTGGCATCTTGACTCTCCACTGAAACTTCAAGATTCCTATCCTGAAGAAACTATTACCTTATGGAATATCTAGATAGATGCCATAACAAGCCTTGGATGAACAACCTAGCGGAAAATTGAATCATCAGATTCAATCAATGCATAAGAAAAAATATTCCACTAAAAAGAAAGCCAAGTTAAGACTAGAAAACAAAACCTAGGTGGAAATCAATTCTGAAAGGGGGAAAGATGGTGGAATCTTCAAACGAGTGGTTATTTAAAAGCCCAAATGTTTTCACTAAGAAAAGGATGGTTTGGGCATTTTAAGACAAATAATGATAATTTCACTTTTTCTTTCCCTTCTAGTCAGACTTCTGCACTTGGGACCTGATTGATGGATGTTGAATCCAATTGACAGGTGCAGTAAATCCCTCCAGAACAACCTTTTATAAAGGGAATTGAGGCCATGGGAAAGCTATGGAGACCCCAGGCTTGTTCCTCTGGTCTCCTAATTTATTCAGATCCCTGGAGAGCCCAACTATAGAAAATTTTTCTCGCAAAAGCATTTGAAAAGCATTAGAAGTTGCTTGAGAAGTTTTTGACCAAAATAGTGAAAGTAGCAGTTTAATGTAGATCCAGCCATATAATTAAAATTGCTTATTCAATAAAGGCATCTCACAAGTTCTAGGGCTAGGTCTGGGGTGAAGGTGGGGGACTTAACTATCTGTAGACAATGTTGAGAACAGTGTAGGGTAAGGTAAATTCCTCATCTTTTATCTTCAGTACCCTGTCTGGACTGCCTGAAGGCTGAGCTAAGTGGGAGAGTGCTAATAACTGGAGCTGTTATCTAGCAATCCTGTCACTTGGAATAAGTACCACAAAACGTAGCTCTTTAAAGAAATGATTATAACAAGCAGGACCACTGGGAAAGCTACTTGTTGAAGTCATATACTTAAAATAAAAAGGCAAGTTCGACAACAAAGAATTTCAGTTTCATATACAATCCCCTTCTGTTCTACAACATATAAAATGTTTATGTTTTTAATGTCTGATCTGCTCAGAATTTAAAAAAAATATTTGAATCTATACAGACTAATTCAGGTGGAGTCAGAGGGAGAACACCCCAGAATCACAGAGTTTATGCTGGGAGGCTGGAGCAGGGTGAGGTTAAGCAGAAAAAAGCTTGCCTGGCATGTGGTTGACTGGACTAGAAAGCTTGATAACTGACAGCTTCCTGCTTTAATTTCTTACCCATTGCATTCCTCTGCGTGATACGAATTTCCAATTCTTCACGGACTGTTTTGTTCTGTAGCTCATGGACATACAGCACCAGAACAATCATGGTTTTTAAAAGACTGACTTTTGTTTCAGACTGACGCTTTTGTTAGCTTTTTTTTTCCCCAAATGTATGGTTTCCCAAAAGATAATCTGACCCTCTCTCTTTCTGGGCCTAGCTTACTGTCCATCTGCAATGTCTGTCTAAGATATATGCGCTTATGTATTCTTTCAACTTCATATCATAGTTTGGACAAGAGTCATTTTCATTTCCTTTCTTTTCCCTAAGTGGATGGTCAGGTCAAAAGCTTTTGTCTGTCTTCTCCTGTAAATCTCCCATGGAAGGCCCAGCCAATGCATTTTGGCCCTTCTTTTAGGTCTTTCCATATCATGTGTTTAAAAGGACAGCTTGCTGTCTGCCCAGTCTCTCACCTCTCCATCTTAGGTGTGCTCATGGTCTACTCCCCTTTTTTGGGGCCCTCCCTTCTCACTTAGACATTGCAATGGCCTCCCAGAGGGTCTCCCTGCTTCCAGTTTCTCTCTCTTCCAAGCTATCTTCTATCCAGCAACCAAAATAATCTTCCTAAGACACATCTGACCACATCATTATGCAAAAATCTTCAGTAGTTCCCTGGGAGAGAAAACCTGCAGGTCTTTAGAGGAAGCTCCATAGCTCAGTGGATAGAGTGCTACTCCTGGAGTCAAGATAGCCCCAGTTCAGTTCCAGCCTTAGATACTTCTTAGTGGAATGACCCTGAGCAAATCACTTCACCTCTGCCTCAACTGTAAAATCAGATAACAAGAGCACCTACCTTCCAGGGCTGTTGTGATGATCAAGGAGGTAATGTTTGCAAAGCACCTGGCACAGTGCCTAGCACACAGTAGGCAATTAATAAAGGCTTATTTCCTTCCTTTCTCTGGGTTAAAACCCTCCACAATCTTCCTACAACCTATGTTTACCAAATGATTTCATATTACTTCCCTTGATTCATTCTTTGTTCCAGTCCAACTCTATTACAAGGTATCCTGCAGAGAATTATCCCTACTGATTGTCTCTCATGCCCAAGTAGTCAATAAACATTTTTAAAGTGCCAATGGATACAGTATAGGATCTGGAGTCAGGAAGACTCATCTTCCTGTATTCAAATCTAGCATCAGATACTTACTAGCTGTGTGACCCTGAGTAAGTCACTTTCCTGACTCAGTTTCCTTATCTGTCAAATGAGCTGGAGAAGGAAATGGCAAACCACTCCAGTCTCTTTACTAAGAAAACCCCAAATGGGGTAATGAAAAATTGGACACAACTGAAAAATGGCTAAGCAAAAACAAGTGCCAGGCTAAGTGCTGGGGGTACAAAGAAAGGCAAAAGACAGTCCCTGCTCTCAAGGAGCTTACAAGCTAACCAGGGAGAACAATATATAGAAAGAAGCTGAGGAGCAGAAGGTCAGGATGGTACTGAGTGAAGTTCAGGGGAGGGCAGTGAGGTGGGAAATGAAGAGATGGCTGCCCTGGGTGCTCCCCTTAAATGGAAGCTCTGGAGCTCTTCTCTGTCCTCCCTCTGCCATCCCCAATCAGAGGGATGGAGGTGTCCTAGAATAGGACGGTGCTGATGAGATGTGAACTCCAGAGTTAATGTGATTTTTCAGGATGCTGACCTTCTGGGAAGCATGAAGAAATCCAGAGGAATGCAGCCAAGTAGGAAATCTCCCCTCCTCTGCCTCTTAGAACTATTAGTTTCAAGTCACCCTAGATACCTCCCACTTAAGGTATTCCCTGAGCCCTTCAGTGCTCCCTGCCTTCTACAATTACCTGGTATTCATCCATGTTGTTGTTTGTCCTTCATTTTTGGAGAGGACCAATGACGTCACAGGCTGATGTCTTAACTTGGGCATGAATTGGATTTAAGTGGAGCAGAGTTGCCCAAAGTCATCAGCCTCATTCTCTTCTAGAGTCATCAAAGTCCAGGGGCAGGATAAAAGTCAGGACAACTGATGATGACCTAGAAGGCAGTGGATGACCTTGGCATCTTCAGTGTTCAGTGTCTGACCAAGCTCTAAGCGCTCTACAGCTCCTGCTTCAGTCACCTTCATGGCTTTTGGCACAAATTGTTTTCATCTGCCCATTTCGCCAGGGGAGGTGGGGAGGGGAGTCTTCACATGCTTAGGGTAGACATCCCTCTAACTCATGGATGGGTTTGAGACCAATCAATTACCCTCAATCTGATTTATCCCGTCTGCCAAGATGGTTCACATCCGCTAAGCAGTGGTGGCTGCTATGTATGTTATAACTTTTTGGAGCCACAGGTGGGAGTTGAGTTGGTGAGCACCAAATGAGCAGCTCTGATATGAGGTAGCCCTCATACCAGAGGTCCTAGTCCTTCTTGAACACCCCATACACCCCTCATCTATCTAAATGTTGCATTTCACCTATAGATGGCAAGCTGCCTGAGGGCAGAGAATATTTCATTTCTTTTTTTTTATTCTATCACTAAAGCCTACCATAGTATCTTGAACATTTCAAGTGCTTAAATAAATGTTTGTGACATTGAGTTTCTCATAATTTTGTGTTGATTCAGATGTTTGCTCTAACAAGTAGATGATCTGACTGAACACAAATAGCAGATTGGAAAATGATTCTTCCTTTTTAGAAACAGCTGTTTTCAGGCTATCATGAGATAATGATCTTTACTTTTTGCTGCTGTTCAATGCCCACCATGTTCAGAGCCTTTCCCTTCTCCTCTGGAAGAAAATGTTTATAACATGTGAAAGGTTTCTATGAAGTAATTAGATCTCCATCGTCTTTGCTTAATAATTTTGAAATATATTTTCTAATATGTTTTACCTTAGTCAAAAGAGAAAAATAGTGACTCTTGAGATCCAATTTCCTGTTTCCTTAAGCCTTCAAATATACCTGCTTTCAGAAGTTATTCTCTAAGGCCCCTTCTTGTTCTGAATCCTATGATCCTGGGAAAGCTACTTCACCAGGACAACTTAACCTGTCCCCTTTCTGTTATGCATCTTCTCTTTTGTTTTAACCAGCTTCCTTGTCTTCTTTCAAATGCCAACTAAAACCTCATCTTCTGTAGCCTTTCCCAACCCCTCTTAATTTCAGGGCCTTCCCTCTGTTAATTATTTTCTATTTATTCTGCATTTAGCTTATTTATACAAAGTCATTTGCTTTTTTTCTCCACATTAGACTGTGACCCCTTTGAGGTCAGGGACTGTCTTTTACCTTTTTTTGTATCTCCAGCTGGGCATGTAGTCAGTGCTAAATAAATGTTAACTGGTTTAATATTTATTGCCTGACCTTCATTTGCTACTTTTGGAAAAGATGTGGCGAGAAACACACAAAATTAACCATTGGGGCTATTCATGGCATAGCAAGTCACTCTCCTAGGATTTTGTATTTCCTATATGTTTTTCTAATACTTATTGAAAATAACACTTCATAAGGGGTGGCTAGGTAGGCACAGTGAATAGAGCACCGGCCCTGGTGTCAGGAGGACCTGAGTTCAAACCAAAGGCCTCAGACACTTAACACAAAAACTAGCCATGTGGCCTTGGGCAAGTCACTTAACCCCAATTATCCTGCAAAAAAAAAAAAAAAGCTCTTATTTAGACTTTTCCAGTTACATTTTTGCTGAGTGCCATTTGACGCTCACCATTCATAACACAATCTTAAGCCTTTTACATCTCCAGAATACAAAACTTTCCTTTTGCTTTAGTTACAGCTCTGAGGATGAGTGGAAATCACGGCACCCTGTTATGTTCTGATTTTTTTTTAATGAACATTTACCAATTCAGTGGATCACAGATTTAGAACTAGAAGGGGCCTGAGAGTCCAATTATCTCATTCACTGATGGAGAAACTGAGTCACAGGGAAGTTAGGGTCATACTTGCTTAGGGTCACACAGCCAGGGAGCTTCTGAAGCAGGATACAGACCCTGGTGTTTTTGGTTCCAAGGCCAACACACTCAAGCTGCTTCCAGAAAAAAAAAAGGTGCTGTCAGATATCATAAATGCATTGTTTAAATTAAACTGAAATAGCATTTTGTGCTGAGGAATCTGCAATTCTTAAATCACTAGCCCTGTCTTTAGGTGTCCTTTTATCAGAGCTGGGAATAATGAGCACTACAATTTGTGGTTTGGTCTGTCAGCCTTTAAATTAGGGCCTTTAGTCCCATCCCCAAACCAAAGGGGTTTTTCCCTGTTCCCTTCTCTAAAGGACCTCATATTCCTGTGGGCTTAAACAAACAGCAGCCAGTCCTGTGGTCAAACACTGCAGTGCAAACCAGCTCTTAGCACCAGGGAATGAAGTGATAAAGGCTGATTGTCAGAGAGATGGCCCCGGAATGGATGCCTCTGAGGGACAACTCCTACTTCTCCTATATCTTCCTCACTTGTAGCTTCTCTCCCCCCTCCCCTGCCTTGTCTTCTGGGGAGGGATACAAAGGCTATTTATTCATTACTTATTTACCTTTTCTATTTATAGGATTCTGTATTGTTTTTGTGCTATCCACCTTAGAGAAGTCAGATATGTTATATATGACAGTGTAGTGTGGCTCAGGAAAGTGGGGAAGGGAGATCAGGGAGATCTGCAGAGGGTGGGATTTGGTCTGAGTCTTGAAATAAACCAAGTTGATGATGCATAATTATAGTCATTTGTTTTTGCTAACTAGCATGAGGAAAATACTAATTAGACTTATACCTCTCAATGCATACAATCAAACTTTATTAATCAATCAATTAATAAAAAATTCTGAAAACAAGCCACTCTAAATCTTAGCTTTAGAGGGTTCGATAATTTTCTTTCACATGAAATTTAAAACAAAGGTTTGTTTTGGTTTGGTTTTGTATCCTCAGTCAAGAAGCCTTCTCTCCCCTACAGGAGGCTGTGTATTTCCCTCTGAGGTGGTTGTCTGGCCAACCTCTGTTAATCTGTACTGCCCTCAAGCCATACTGGCAACTCAAGCTGTCCCAAGCAGGGTACCAGTCCCAGTCAAGACCTAGGAGGGCTATGTCTGTCTGAGTGACATGTGGCAAAGAGGAGGGAAGGAGGAACCCTCAGCAGAGTTTCAAGTTTTGCAGTGAAGTATGAGCAAGAAGTATGAGTGAGAAGAGGGAATCCTGGGAGACTTGAGAAGGCAGGAAAAGTTTTGGAAGTCATTGTGCTGAGTGGGAGACTGAATTAAGTAGGGAGGTGTGAAAGGATGCCTTGCTGCAGCGAAGGCCCAGCTGAGATTATGTAATTTCTAGTGGACCCAGTTTCATTTAGCAGCATGGGAAGAGCAGTGAAGGCAGCACATAATGGAAGTAATCCAAGTTTGGGGCTTGTCAAGCCACAATCTGTGATGGGAAAGGAGGCAAAACACTGGGGTTATAAAGATGGTAGAGTTGAGCTGATTCATCAAGACTTTGAGAGAGGGAAGGGAAGAGAGTGTGGCCAGTGCAGGGATGCTGGCCTGGGAAAGAACTGAAGGGTGGAGGGATTAGAGGTCAAGGGAAAGATAAAGAATAAGATTAGGGGTAACAAGACAGAGGGAAGATAAACAAAATATGATCAGATAATGGAATTTCAGAGTTCATGAATATGGAAATAAAACACTTGGCAAGATTAGCATAGCATAGCACAGTGTGTAGTACAGAATGGTATAGAATAGAATAGTGTACAATATTATGGTATAGTATAATATAATATACAATATCATAATATAGTGTATTTGACAGAATTGAATAGTATAGTATAGAAGAGAATAATACATATAGAATAGCATAGTATAGAATAGCACAGCATAACATAGCATAGCATACTATAAAATAGTATAGTATGGAATAGAAGGGTATACAGTAATATAGTATATTATAAGATAGAATAGCATAGTACAGTATAGAATATAGTGTTGTAGTGTAATATAGAACAGAATGGTATAGTATAGCATAGAATAATGTACAATGCTATAGTATAATATAGCATATTAGTGTGATATAATATAGTATATAGTGTAATACAGAATAGTATAATATAGAATATAATAATGTACAGCAACATGGTATATAAGATAGCATAGTATGGTATAGACTATAGTATATAGCACTATAATGTAATGTAGAATAGAATAGTTTAGTATAGCATAGAATAATGCACAATAACATAGTATAGTATAATATGCCATATTATAGTCTAGAATAGAATAGTATAGTATAGAATAATGTATAATAATATAGTATAATAGCATATTTTTTTAAACAAATGCTTTATTAACTTCTGTTTTACATCATTCATTTCCGCCAGATTTTGAGTTACAATCATTTTCCCCCCATTATTCTCCTACCCAACCTCCCAGAATAGTAGTCCCACAAGATATCGCTTCCTCCAATCTGCTCTCTCCCATACCTTCTCCCATACCCCCTTCGACTTTTCCATTAGAGGAAGGTGAATCTTTGTGTCCCAATGCCTGCACATCTTATCTCCCAATTATAAGCAAAAGAGTATTAATAATAGTATTTATATATATTTGAAACATTTAATGTTAAGACCTCAAATTTCAGATCCATTTCCTTCCTCCCTTGTCACCCATTCCCTCTGGGGAGATAAGTAATTCAGTATATGTTGTACATGTCTAGCTATGCAAAACATTATCATAGTAGATATATTGTACAAGGCTGCTTATAATTCCCTCCCACTCATCCCACCCCCCACCTGGTCCATTCCCTACATGATCCTGTCCCTCTTCTATAGTGGGTACTTCCAACCTCCCCTCACCCCAAGGATGCCCTCCCATCCATCATCCCTCCTCTCATCCCCCTTCCCCCTATTCTGCTGCAGGTTGAGATATCCCATTTAGTATGTATGTCATTCTCTCCCTGAACCAAATTCAATGAGAATGTGGATTTGCCTTTTTTTCCCCTTCCTATTCTCCCCCTCCCTTGCAACCACTTCCCCTTGCTTCTTCTACATGAGATAGTTTACCCTACCCTGTCTCTCCCCATCTCCTCTTGCCACTTTCCTCTCTCACCTCATAATTTCATCCCTTGAGTATTCTCCCTTCCCAACAAATTCAACCTATGCCCTCTATCCATATATAACTGTAACCATATACACACACATTCACATATGTATTCATATGACCACACCCCCTTCTTCCATTATTTTCATAGTGAGAAAGATATCATCAGTCACAGTTATTGTTTTCCATATAGGAATGTAAATAGTTCAACTTTGATAAGTTCCTTTTGATTTCTTTTCCCTGATTACCTTCTCAGGCATCTCTTGCTTCTTGTGTCTGGATGTCAAATTTTCTATTCAATTCTGGTTTTTCCTCAAGAATGCTTGAAAGTCCTCTATTCCACTGAATGACCATATTTTCCCCTGAAACAAAATACTCAGTTTTGCTGGGTAGGTGACCCTTGGGTTCATTCCCAGTTCTTTTGCCCTCTGGAATATCATATTCCATGCCCTTCGATCCCTCAGTGTAGAAGCTGCCAGGTCCTGGGCTATTCTGATTGTGTTTCCACAATATTAAATTGTTTCTTCCTGGCTGCTTGTAGTATTTTCTCCTTGATCTGGGGATTCTGGAACCTGGCTATAATATTCCTGGGAGTTTTCTTTTTGGGATCTTTTTCAGGAGGTGATCGGTGGATTCTTTCAACCTCTATTTTGCCCTCTGGATCTAAAACATCAGGGCAGTTTTCCTTGAGAATTTCTTGAAGGGTGATTTCTAGGTTCTTTCTTTGATCATGGCTTTCAGGTAGTCCAATAATTTTTAAATTGTCTCTCCTGGATCTATTTTCCAGGTCAGTGGTTTTTCCCATGAGATATTTCACATTGCCTTCTAATCTTTCATTTGTTTGGATCTGCTTAACAGCATCTTGATTTCTCATAAAGTCATTAGCTTCCATTTGCTCCAGTCTAACTCTGAAGGAATGAATCTCCTCAGGGAACTTTTGAGATTCTTTTTCCATCTGGCAAATTCGACTTTTTAAGGCATTCTTCTCCTCATTGCCCTTTTGGGCCTCCTTTGCCATTTGAGTTAGTCTATTTTTTAAGGTGTTGTTTTCCTCAGTCAGGCTGTTGACCCTCATTTCATACTTTTCCTGCATCCTTCTCATTTCTCTTTCCAATTTTTCCTCCACTTCTCTTATTTGATTTTAAAGTCCTTCTTAAGGTCCTCTATGGCCTGCAACCCACTCATGTTTTCCCCTGGGGCTTTTGGAGCAGGACTTCTGACCTCACAGTCCTTTTCCCGCTCTATGCCCCCAAAATAGGAGTCTAGGGTTGCATTTTTCTGTTTCCTTTGCCTTGGCATGTTGCCACTTAATTACTTGACTTTTGGGCTTGTTGCCACACTATGGCTTTAAGGCCAGCTAGAGGAATTTTCGTCCCGAACGTGTGGGGGGCAACTTCCATTTCTGGCAAGCTGTAAACCCACCTACGACTTCCACCCTAGATCACAATCCAGATCCAGGGAGGTTAAAGCAAAAGCAATTACCCCCCAAGACTAATCGCTGGATCTCCCTACAATTAATTGCAGGCCGGGAGCTGGGGCTGCCTCTGAAAACTACAAAATGGTGTGTCTCCTCAGCAGCTTCTAGCCCCCAGGGGAGGGAGCCGACGCATTCCCCCAAATACAGGTCCCAAAGTCCATAGGACACTAACCTCTTACTTTGTGCTAGGCATGTCTATGTTGATAATTCTGGAGTCGCCTCGGCTGCTGATGTTCTGGGGTTCCTCCAGCCAGCTGCTGGCCCTGCCACCCTAGGGCTAAAACCTCAGCTCACGCGGACCTGGGCTCCGCTTGGCTCCGCTTCCTGCGCTCTGCGTGTTGTGCGCTGTGGGCTCCCAGACCGCTGCGCTGGTCCTTCCTGCAGGGCTGCTGGGTTGTCCTCAGCGGGAGGTTAGCTTCTCTGTGTCGTTCTGTGGGTGCTGGGGCTCCAGAAGTTGTTCAGAGTCCCCTTTTACATAGTTTGGGGGGAATCTGGGGGCAGAGTGGCTTGGATGAGCTGTTTCTACTCCGCCATCTTGGCTCTGCCCCCCTATAATAGCATATTAATGTAATATAACATAGTATAACATAGCATATCATATAACATAGAATAGTATAGAATAGTGTACAATATTATGGTATATTAATAAAATATAGCATATTATAGAATAGTGTAGTATTCAATAGAATTGAATAGTATAGTATAGAAGAGAATAATATACATATATAATAGCATAGCACAAAATAGAATAGAATGGCATAGTCTAGAATAGTGGATATAGCTCAATATAGAATTGTCTAGTACAGTATATTACACAGTATAGTATAGATTAGTATATATAGTATATAGAATATAATAGCATAGTATAGAATAAAATGGCATAGTCTAGAATAGTGGCTAGAACACAATATAGAATTGTCTAGTACAGAATAATAGTATAGTATAGATTAGAATAGTATAGTATAGTAACTTTAGTTTCATTAGACAGTCTGTCTGCATGGTGGCTAAACAGCTAACTCCAGAGAGAAAGACTGGGTATTACTAATCTTTACACAACTTTGTTGAATGACTATAGGTAATTCATTCAAGCTCTTTGTGCCCCAGGGCACTCCCCCTAAGGCTTTAAGTTTCAGACAAGGTGCTGATCTACAGTGGGGTAGGGAATTTTCTCTTTGGAACTTTCTTCTACCAATAAAATTATAGTTCTATTCCCAACCTATAACAGGTAATATAGGTAGTGAACCAGTTTTGAGTAAAGTAGATCCAGGATAGAATCCTTTTTCTGGTCTACAGTGGTTGTGGGTCAAAGTCTCCCAAATAAGTCTTTAAGGTTATCAATTACAAATCAAGTGCAAATCTACATCAGTAGAGATAGTTTCTTGGATGGAACCAAGAAGGTAGAATAGAGGCAGGGACTCACCTGAACTCTCCCAAATTCCCCTCCAAACAATATTAAAATACCTCAAAATGAATTCCAGAGTGGCAGAACAAAAAAAAGGAAATTTAAGACAACTTAGGTCAGCAGGAAAGGTCTATCTCACTGAGGTGAGAGTGGAGCTCAGTTCAGCATAGGCCACTCCTGGCAAGCCAGCAGTGAAGCCCCAGGCCCAGGTTCAAGCCAGCAGCAGGTCTTGGGCATGACCAAATCAGCAGCACTAGCAGCATCTAGAACTCTCAGCCCACAGATAGTAAGTGGGTCAAACAACCAGTCAGAAATTGCAGGAGAATTGAATTTGGTTCAGGGAGAAAATGATATACATACTAAATGGGATATCTCAACCTGCAGCAGGATAGGGGGAAGGGGGATGAGAGGAGGGATGATGGATGGGAGGGCATCCTTGGGGTGAGGGGAGGTTGGAAGTACCCACTATAGAAGAGGGACAGGATCATGTAGGGAATGGACCAGGTGGGCGGTGGGATGAGTGGGAGGGAATTATAAGCAGCCTTGTACAATATATCTACTATGATAATGTTTTGCATAGCTAGACATGTACAACATATACTGAATTACTTATCTCCCAAGAAGGAATGGGTGACAAGGGAGGAAGGAAATGGATCTGAAATTCGAGGTCGTAACATTAAATGTTTCAAATATATATAAATACTATTATTAATACTCTTTTGCTTATAATTGGGAGATAAGATGTGCAGGCATTGGGACACAAAGATTCATCTTCCTCTAATGGAAAAGTCGATGGGGGTATGGGAGAAGGTATGGGAGAGAGCAGATTGGAGGAAGCGATATCTTGTGGGACTGCTATTCAGGGAGGTTGGGTAGGGGAATAATGGGGGGAAAATGATTGTAACTCAAAATCTGGCAGAAATGAATGATGTAAAACAGAAGTTAATAAAGCATTTGTTTTTAAAAAAAAAAAAGAAATTGCAGGAGATCCTTTGCTGGCGCTGGGTGCAGGACTGTTGCATTGCTCATATGTGGTTCTGGGTCGTAGCCCCAGGGTGATGAGGAGGTCAAGCAGGGACCATAGTCACAGTTCTAAGGTAGAAAAGAGTGCTTATGGTTACAGAACAGAACACAGGCCAGTAGGGTACTGATCACACCTCTCCTGAGATTATACCACTTTGGAAGAACTGAAACTTACAAACCCCTAGAACTATCTCTAAACACAGCACAAAAAACCTGAAGCTTGGGACAGTGCCCCCTACCCACTGTGAGCAGAGCCCAACTTTACTATCAAGTTAAAAGTCAAGAAAAAGGCTGGCAAAAGAGTGAAGATCAGAGAAAGAATCTGACCATAAAAAAGTTACCGTGGTGAAAGGGAAGATCAAATCACAAACTCAGAAGATGATGAGATCAAAGCAAAAAGCCTAAAAGAAAACTTAATTGATTTCAGGCCTTGAAAGTGCTCCCCCCAAAAAGAAGGTTTACTTATTGGAAGTTCTCTATACCAATGAAAACACGAGTCTGGACAAAAACAGACCAAAAGCCCTTATAATAATATACCATATCATAACATAAAATTTATGATATATAAATTGAGTTGAATCGAAACTATTAGCTTTTGGAAGTTTTTGAAAATGAGCTAGGCCTTGGGCTTCCAAACCTGAACTCTCTAAGATCAGAAGAGCAGGTGAATGGGCCTCTGCCAGACCCATGTGAGCTGGGAGTCAGCCATGCAAAGGACTCTCCATGGAAAACGTCCCGTCATCTCTCAGTCCCTCAGGATGGATGCTGGGCTCCCACAAGCAGAAGTACCTAATTGCTGTGATTGTGCTAGGGAGAAGGGGGAGTGAGGCAACCTCTGGAGTAGGAGAGCTCAAGTCCTCAGAGACCAGAGTCAGCACAAGCAAAAGCAGGTGATGTTAGTTGGTCTTTTGCATACGCAGATCCTAGGATCATAGCTTAAGAACTGGAAAGGACCTTAGAGGTCATTGAGCCTTATAATGGTGTGTCCATTAGGCTGTGAGCCTCTTGAGGACAGGAACTATTTTTTTTTCATTTTTCATTGTATCCCCAGCATTTAGCACAGCGTCTGGCACACAATAGGCGCTTAATAAATGCTTCTTGAATTGACAAACAGATGAAGAAACTGACATTGCCAAACTAATATAGATAATAATGACCTCCAATTTAATCTCATTGGACACTGACTACAGATACATTGTTTCCATTAAATTAAGCTGCCTCACATAAGCTAGGAGAAAATTCAATGACTTGGTTGAGGATATCATGAGCATAAGTAAGGGATGGCTCTGGGTATGGACCTTGGGCTCCTTTGACCAGCTTGGCTAGCCATCCAGTAGCCACACTTAGTTATTATCAATCAGGGAGCTAAAAGTATGTTCCACTCTTCCTCTTTGACATCTTTCTTTGTTTTTCCAAATGTCCCTAGCTCTGACGAAAAGAAAATAGTAGCCAGGTTTAGTATATTTTGATGACCTGCCAGTGGTAATCATTGAGTTAAACACAAATCTGAAACCAGAAAAAGCTACCCAAAAGCATGCCGTTTTGAACATGAAAGTCAATGGTGTTTCTTTGCTATTTTGTCCATTAGCACAAAAGCCAAAGAAGAGAGTGGGAGATTGAGAGCCTAATAGAAACAACACACACACACACACACACACACACACACACACACACACATGCATGTGTGTTTGTGTATATGTATATGTATATACACATATATATGTATATAAATTAGCTATATATACTTACATATTGTATATTTATAACAGAACATTTATCATATATAAGGATTCCTATTAGGCACTGGGAAAATAAACATAGCTGTAACACAGGTCTGGCTTTCAAGGGGTTTACATTCTGATAAGGCTGGCATACTGCATTACCCAACTAAAACTTAAAACTGAACTCAGACTTTTGGGACAACCTGCATACGTATGTGCTGTCTTCCTCTGGCTAAATTGTTAACTCCTCCAAGGTAAGGATTCATCGACTTTTGTCTTTGTATATGCAAAATCTGGCACAGTTACTGGCACATAGCTGGCATTTAATTGATTCTTTTGATTAGTTGAAAATCTTTAAAATTGAAAAACCACCATATAGCAAAGTTATAAAAAGATTGACTATGGTCTATGATTGGGGTAAAAAGTTAAAGCTGAAGTTTGGCATAAGACTTTAAGAAATAGCTATTAGCCAGTGATAAGGACCTTTGGGATAGAGTTCTTAAAAATCTATTCACTACACAGGAAGGTTTTGGGATAGAGAGATCAGGGAGTACATTCATATTATTTGCTGTCAGACCCATTCAAATCAGCAGCAGCAAGGTATTCAGAATGAACCGGGAATACTCAGTCATCTCATGAACAGAAGGATACTTTGGACAGAGTGTAGAGAAGGATGCCATGATAGAAATAGGAATAGCAGTCATAATAGAGCTATTACAAATTTTGAAGAAACTGGTAGATTTTGATAATCTATAAGGCATTGGTCCCAGCTTATGGACCATAGATGCTCTCTGAAAGGGATATACAAATTCATATGTACAACAAAATTGTTCATTTGGTCTTTATTTAGAAACAACAAAATGTGCAGAATGAATAGTTTGTTTCCCAAATATATTTAGATGCTGTTGTAATTAGTAAAATACAAATTCATTTTAAAATGTAACTAAATTCCTGATAGCTTTTTGTTAGCATGAATTTTCACAGACAATGATTATTTTATTTTATTTTTTTTGGAGGGCAATTGGGATTAAGTAACTTGCCCAAGGTCACACGGCTAGATTTTTATTGGTGTGTGCGTTAAGTGTCTTGAGGCCGGATCCAAACTCAGGTCCTTCTGACTCCAGGGCCAACGCTCTACTCACTGCGCCACCTAGCCGCCCCTACAGACAATGATTATTAATAGTACGACCAGAACTGTAGCTAGCAACTTTTGATGTCAGAAACAAGAACCACAAATCATACTCAGGACTAGCAGCATCCAAAGGCATTTCTGGCAGTGCCTCTACTGAGGGACAGAGCATGGTGAGAGAGTATATCCCAGGATTATGGTGTGAATGTTTCATAGCTACTCTTCTTTCTGTCATTTTAGTAAATAACTTTGCTAAGAGCCAATTATATCTATTATGTTGTTGTTAAGTTGTTTAGTCATGTCTGACTGTTCATGACCCCATGGACTGTAGCAATCAAGCCCTTCTTTCCTTCACTATCTCCTGAAGTCTATCCAAGCTTATGCTTCTTGCTTGCATGATACTATTAGCTAATTGTTAACAAGAAGCACACCACTGGGGGCTCATGAGCATCATGAGTGTTAGGAGGGCAGACCAGTAAGGTTGCCCCTAGAAGCCCAGGCAATTATTACTTTCTGGGAACCCAACGCACCAATATGAATGTAAGTACGAGAATAGTTCAGTCTGGATAGTGGTACACTAGAAAAGATAAGAAACACCACTGTAATATATACGGGCATGTGTATATACATACACACATATATAATATATATTGTATACTTATTTATGCCATATATTATATATTACATATATTGTGTGTGTACACATACATATATATGTACATGTGAAAGGGATAATGGTTAAAGAATGGGAGAGACAGTCAACAACTCTCAATTATATATTCTAATTTAGGGGAGCAGAAATTATATTTATTGGGAAGGATATATTTTAGTATTTACATGTGAAAATAAATATGTTGACACTTTTAGGAATTTAGCATGCTTAATTAAAATAATGAAGTTATTCTGTGAAGACCAGTTGGGGTAGAACAAGAGAAACGTCCAGCTCCCCCATCCTATCTCTCTGGTCAAGTACGCCTTGATCTCCATCTTATCATGCATTATGGTCAATACCACCTCTCAGACTGGTACCAAGCAGAATTCTCATTTCCCTGTTTTCTAAGCAGATACATGGTTGGCATTCAAATTTTCTCAAGGGAAAAAGAATGATATTGTAGTGATTTTGAAAGTATTTCTGGTCAGAATGGAGATTTCTATCAAGGACATCACTGGCCTTGAAGACACCCAGGTTCATAATCTTTGAGTCATCCTTGACTCCTCTCTCTGCTATATCTTCCACATCCTATCAGATGCCAAATGTTATCAGTTCTCTCCACCCTCCACATCTTTCACATAAATTCCCTTATCTCTACTCATATGACCATCACCCTAGGTACTGCAATAGACTCCTAATTGGTCTCCCTGCCTTATCTTTCCGCCCTCAAATCTATTCTCCATATAGCTGCCAAAGTGATACTGTATCCCTTAAGCATGGGTCAAACCATATCACTATTATGCTCAATAAATTCTAGTAGCTCTGAGGTTTTACTTCATTTGAAAATTGGTTAAGATGACAAAAATAGCAATAGTCATTGTGAGAGGGGTTGTGGAAGTAAAGGCATACAAATACATTGTTGGTAGAACTGTGAAATGCTACAACCATTTTTGGAAAGCAATTTGGAATTATGTAAATAAAAAGACTAAAATGTCCATACCCTTTGAAATGGAGAACCTATTATTGGGCTTATATGCCAAGGAAGCCATCAGTAAGAGGAAAGTCTCCATAATACTCCAAAATATTTCTAGCAGCACTTTTTTTTGCAATAACTAAGAATTAGAAGAAAAGTAGATGCCTATCAGTTGGGGAATGTAAACAAATTGTGGTACATGAATGTGATTGAATATTATTATTGTGCTGTAAGAAAGATGTGTAATGAATACAAGAAGCATGGAAAGATTATATGAACTGACACAGAATGAAGTAAGCAGAGCCAAAAAAGCCAATATATATATATACAGTAGTTATAAGTAGAAAACAGTGTACAGTATATTAAAAACCCCCAAATGATATAAAGAGGGATATTACATGGAACATATTACTTATCAGTCCTATAAATAAGCAAATAATTTATGAATAAACAAGAGTTAGAGAGCAGAGTGAGGTATAAAATGGATAATTTTGATCACATTGAATTAAAAAGTTTTTTTGTACAAATAAAACAAATGTAGCCAAGACCAGAAGGAAAGCAGAGAATTGGGGAAATTTTTTATAGACATCTTTTCAGATAAAGGTTTCATATTTCAAATATAGAAAGAATTTTGCAAAATCTATAATATGATAAATGGTCAAAGGATATGAAGCAGTTAAAGAAATCAAAACAATTTATAGTCATATGAAAAAATGCTCTAAATTATTATTGATTAGATAATGCAGATTAAAGCAACTTCAAGGTATCATTTTATGACTATCAGATTGGCTAAAATGATTGAAGGGGAAAGCAATAAACCATTGGAGGGGATGTGTAAAAATTGGGACGTTAGTTCATTGTTGGTGGAATTGTGAACTGATACAACCATTTTGGAGAGCAATCTGGAATTATGCCCAAAGAGTTATAATACTGTCTAAACCCTTTGACCCAGAAAAACGACTACTAGTTGATTAAGGAAAAAGGAAAAGAAACGATATAGTTTAAAATATTGATAGTAACTCTTTTTTGTGGTGTCAAAGAACTGGAAATTGCAGGGATACCCATCAATTGGGGAATGGCTAAACAAGTTGTGGTGTATTATTGTGATAGAATACTACTATACTGTAAGAAATGATGAACTTGACAATTTTAGAGAAATGTGGACAGATTTGCATGAAATAATGAAGAGTGAAATGAGCAAAATCAAGAGAATATTGTATGCAGTAACAGCAATACTGTTATAAGAACAATTTTGAGTGAATAAGCCATTTTGACTATTGTAAATCCCCAAATCAGCTACATATGAAGGAAGACACTAACCGCATCCAGAGAAAGAAATGATATATAGAAGTATGTATAGAATGCTTTTACATACATACATGTGTGTATACATGTATGTATATATACACATATATGTAGACATATTTGTGTCTAATTGTGGCCATCTCTAGGAAGGGGGGAAGGAAGAAAAAAAGAAATTTATATGATAACTTTAATTATATATTTGAAAGGAATAGCAAGTTGTATACAATAGAATTGCAGTTTCATGTGCAATCATCTTTTATATTATGTTATGGAATTTTCTATAAATTATATTCCATAAAAATAAATACATTTTTAAAAAAGAAAATGTAACAAAATTATGAAAATCAAGCAGGACTTAAATGAAGAGAAAAATGAGAAGACATACCCTTTGTGGAGATGGAAGATTCACAGACATTACACATCGCACATGTTTTCAGACTTCTTCAATGTATTGGTCAGTTGTGCTAATCCTTCCCCCTCTTTAAGAAAATACTATTTGTCACATGAGATGCCTGACTGGGAGGAGAAGGAGTATGATAGATGGATACTGGGATAACTACAGTGATATAAAAAACAGAAAATATCAATAAAAACTATTTAAAATTCTAATGGCTCACTCTTACCTCTAGGATCAAACAAAGTCTCTTCTGTTTGGTTTTTAAATACAATCATGAAATAATACTAACCTATCTTTATAGTTTTGTTCTAAACGACTCTCCTTTACTCATTCTATGAGCTGGTGAAACTTGTCTTCTTCTGTTTCTCAATGTGACATTACGTCTCCCATCTTCTTGACGTTGCATAGGTTTCCTTCCATGCCTGGAATGCACTCCCTCCTCACTTCTGTTTTTTTTACAGCTCCTAATTTCCTTCAAAGTTCAGGTCAGATGCCTGTTTTTTTACATTTTCAAAAAATGTGTAATTTTATTTAATCAGTTTTCATATTCTAGATCCTTGAGGGATAGAGCATCACTCAGATCCTGTGTCCAATGGCCTTGGCAGGAAGATTGCTTCTGAACTTGGCTCAAACCATTCCACTATTTCCATGGGCCAGAGTAACTTTCCCCCAGATAACTCTTGTTCTGTTTGGTTTCCCACCAGGAGTTACTGTGTTGTTTTTGGCTTTGTATACACAAGCACATCTCTTTCCCAAATAGAATTCAGTTTCATCCCGTGCATAGATGCCTTCAATTTTCAAAAGAGCAGTATGTTCCCTCTGGTTTCGTAGGCCTCTCTTGTAGCCAGCAAAAATGGCCTTGGACCACAGTCTTCCAGACATTTTGCTGTTCTAGAAGTCCTGTTTCCAGCAGGCCTCCCACAGCTCCAAGATGAAGGAAAAAGGCAGATGCCTTTTCTTAAATTAAAGCTTTCCTGATATTCCCAATTTCTAGTGCCTCCTCCTCCCATTATTTGATTTTCATTTAAAATGTATATTTTGTATATACTTAGCTACTTTGACAGAATGTAAGCTCTGAGGGGGCAGAAACTGGTTCATTTTCATCTTTCTATCCCCAGAAAAAAATGCAGAGTGCCCAGCACATAGTAGGTTCTTACAAGTCACTTTCCTGTCCATCTTCTACTGATCTGAAGACTGCATTGGAAGTAGAAATAACCAGATGGTCAGAACGTCAAAACTAAGTAAACACTAAATGTGATGTCTATCATCAAAATTGTACCCAAGTTGTGGGATTTGGCAGAGTGCCTGGGCACCCTTTCCCCAACTTGAGTAGCTCAAGAAGTAAAATAGAGATTCTGCAAAATGAATGATGTTCTTATCTGCATTCTTCTCATTAAGTAATCCTAGCAAATTCTGATTAGTGGGGAAGATTTTGGGGGGGAGGGGGCGGCTGTGATCTGTTTCTTGGAAAGACCCATTATCAGAGGACAAAGAACTTTCTGCAGAGATTCCAGTCATAGATGAGGCATGGCAGAAAACCCCCCACTAGATTTGGTGCAGTAAAGTATAAATAATTCATTACTTCTAGATGTTATCCCGCTTGCTCATAATCTACATTTTCAATAATTAATTTGTTTCAACGCTGAAAGTGTCTCTGTCCATAACTTATATCATCCCACCCATTTGCCTGTTCACGATGTGTGATCATTTCCACCTTGGTGTGAGGACTTCCCAAGGGAGCTGCTTTTACTTACCTGTGTGGGATGCTTTCTCCACACTGCAACTCTCAGTGTTTACATAATTATTCTGCACATGCTTAGAGACAGACAACTGGTTGGCTATTCTTCATAGGCCACTCTAGAACTCATCATGTCTCAGCCACAACCATGGAAAGAGCAGTGAATCTGGTATTTAAGTTTCTTGGTTCAAATCCTGCCTCCATTGCTTACCCCTGTGTCACCTTGGGCAAGACATTTAACCTCCCTGGGCCTCAGCTTTCTCATCTGTAAAATAAGGGGTTTGAATTAGGTGGTCAAAATATCTATTTAGATTAAACTTGTCATTGTAGTGGTCAGTGGACTGGCTTGGTTTGATACTTGCTTATTTAAAATAGGTTAGGGGGGTGGCTAGGTGGCGCAGTGAATAGAGCGCCAGCCCTGGAGTCAGAAGGACCTGAGTTCGGAGCCGGCCTCCGACACTTAATCCACACAAACAAAAAAAAACCTAGCTGTGTAACCTTGGGCAAGTTACTTAACCCCAGTTGCCCTAAAGGGGTGGCTAGGTGGCGCAGTGAGTAAGAGTGCCGGCCTTGGAGTTGGGATGACCCGAGATCAGATCCAGCCTCAGAAAATGAGCACCCACGCATAATCAATGACTAGCCATGTAACCTTGAGCAAGTTACTTAACCCCAATTGCTTTTAAATAAATAAATGAATGAATGAATGAATGAATGAATGAATGAATGAATGAATGAATGAAATAGGTTAGGGAGGAAATAAGCATTTATCAAGTGCCTACTGTATACCAAGCTTTTTACAAATATTTTCTTATTTAATACTCACAACAACCCTGGGAGTTAGGGGGTTATTATTATCCTCATTTGACAATTAAGAAAATTCAGAGTTTAAGTGACTTGCCCATGGTCACACAGCTAGTAAGTGTCTCAGACTAGACTTGAACTCAGGTCTTCCTGACTTCAAGCCCACTGCTTCCTCTCATGACACCACCTAACTGCCTCTTAAGAGGCTGGACTTTTTTTTTTAAAGTCTGATTGTTGAGTCATTCAGAGCCTTGGGGTGAGTGAAAGGGAGGGAGTAGCCCAGTGTTTTGCACATATTAGGTGCCCAACACATATTAGATGTTTGTTGAAATTAACAATGAATCGCTTTAATTAGAATCAGCTAAGAATGTCCCTTCTCAGTCTTGTCTAATAGCAAAATATCCTCCTCTTATCCCCTAAATATGGGTGGTCCCCAAGCTCTGGTCTGGGGTGTGTACCTGTTGTCTCTACCAAAAATATTAAGTTTCTTGAAGACAGTGACTATTTTGTTTTTCTTTATATCCTCATTCTTAGCACAGTGCACCTGGTACATAGCAAACAATAAATGCTCATTGATTGATTGCTTGTGAGCTCTTTTCTCTATAGATCAAATTTGTAATTTGTAATTTCATCACTCCCATGGCTTCACT
Organism: Gymnobelideus leadbeateri; assembly: GCA_011680675.1. Classification (NCBI taxonomy): domain Eukaryota; kingdom Metazoa; phylum Chordata; class Mammalia; order Diprotodontia; family Petauridae; genus Gymnobelideus; species Gymnobelideus leadbeateri. The sequence continues at coordinate 75,685 of WOXC01008412.1, read as the reverse complement.
TATTACCTCTATGCAAATGACTCCCAAATCTATATATCCATAGTAGAGATAAATAAATACATACTGATTGATTGATTGGCCCAGCTCTGATCTCTTCTCTGTTCCACTTCTCCAACTCTCTAGCAAACATCATCTGGACGTTCCCTTATTGACTTTTTCATTGTTCAGGCTCAAATTGAGGCCAAAATGAGAAACTCCTAAGTCATTGAATAGCTAACAAAAAGAATTTGCCCTATTATTTCAAGGTCCCACATCCAGGACACAGTGGCCCTTAGCTTCTCTCAGTGAGTACCACCACCCCACCCCACCCCATGCCCCATCTCCATATAGAAATTCACCTGGCATCAGGGCAGAGTGACTCACATGGGTTTTATATATTCTCCAAATCAGATGGGCTCTGACTCCATGAAGGTGGGGCCTTTTATATCCTTATGTGAACAGGAAGTTGTGCCAAGGGAGAAGGGATCAATCATGACCTGGGGATGGCTTTGTTGCCTTTAGGTAAAAACTAATCTCTGTTGTAATCATATTATTTGAGGAGCAGGGGACCCCAGAAGAGCTTGGTCCTATCACATCACTTCTTACCAGGACAGTTATATTCACCTCCTAACTTGTTTCCTTACCCACAGTCTTTCCTTTTTCAGTGGATTCTCTGCATTTCTGCCAAAATGATCTTCCTAATGCAGCAATTTTCACCATGCCATGTTCTTGCTTAAGAATTTTCAGTGATTTATTATTTCCTTTAGGATAGAATGGAAACTGTTGTGCCCAGTGCTTGACTCGCCATCATCTCATTCTAACCTATCTTTCAAGCTTCAGTTTGTATTACTCTACTCATGTCCTCTAAGTTGTAACCAATAACATTATAACAAAGACAAATCCATGGAGCAGGCATTTGTGCTCCATGAGGCTGGACACATGCTTTGACCCCTTGCTGAAGGGCCAGAGTAATTGGAGATTCCTGGCAGCTAGATGGCACAGTGGATAGAGCACTGGGCTTGCATTCAGGAGGGCCTGGATTCAAATGCAGTCTCACCTATTAGCTGTGCGACCTTTGGCAAGTCACTTGAACTGTTTGCCTCAGTTTCCTCAACTACAAAATTCAGATAATAATAGCACCTACTTCCCAGGGTTGTTGCGAAGGTCAAATAAGATAATATTTATAAAGTGCCTAGCACAGTGTTTGGTGCTGTTTATACACACACACACACACACACACACACACACACATACATATGTAATGAAATGAAAAATCCCAGGAATATTATAGCCAAATTCCAGAGCTCCTATCTCAAGGAGGAAATATTGCAAACAGCAAGAAAGAAACCATTCAAATATTGCGGAGCCCCAGTCAAGATCATACCAGATATAGCCACTTCCACATTAAAGGAGCAGAGGACTGACTATGACATTCTAGACAGCAAATAAGCTAGGATCACAACCAAGAATACCTACCCAGCAAAGCTGAGTATAATTCTTCAGTGGAAAAATGAATGTTTAAGGATATAGAGGTCTTCCAAGTGTTCCTGATGAAAAGTCCAGAGCTCAATAGAAAATTTTATATTCAAACACAAGACTAAAGAGAAGCCTAAAAAGGTAAGCAAAAAAGAGAAATCATAAGAGATTCAATAAAGTTAATCTGTTTGCAATCCTATATGGGAAGATGATAGATGCAGTTTCTAAGAACTTTATCATTATTAGGGCAGTTAGAAACAGACTATATTGTTGAGCTTAAGGGAGTGAGACAGAAGATCCCTGAGATTAAAATTTGTAAGCGGATTTATTACCAAGGGACTGCCAGGGTTACATGGTTACCCAAATCAGACAGTAGTGGCATGGACAGTGTGCCAGTTTTTCAAGAGATTTAATAGCCAGGTTATGTAAGCCAAAACTACAATAAGTGATTGGTCAGTGTACATTTGAATTTCCAGCCAGGTGGGAAGTGTACCCTAGGCTGAAACTCCCGCCCATGGATCAATTAGGGGAGGGGAAGGGTGGAGTTGTGCCTGCTTACAGAACAACTAGGGGAAGTGGAGGGTGGAGTTGTGCTCAACATATATAAACAGAGAGCATGGGTGTGAGTCAATTATATTGGAATGATCTTTAAAAAATGTAGGAATGAAAGAGTTGCACTTGGAGAAGGGGAAAGGGAGAGGTAAATGGGGAAAATTATCTCACATAAAAGAGACACACAAGGAAGAGCTTTTACAGTAGAGGGGAAAATGGAAGGATGGCAGGCATGCTTAAACCTCACCCTCTTGGAAATAGTACAAATAGGGAAATGTATGTGTGTTTGTACGTACATACACACACACACACACACACACACACACACACACTCAGTTGAGTAAAGAAATTTATTTAAGAGGCCTGCATAACATATGGCCCACCACTTATGACTTGCCAAAGGATTTTGGGTAGCCTACAAAAAATGTAGGGTTGCCACTGCATACACTTGTATTTATCACATGATCCATGACAACCAACCATCATCAGTCCGTCTGTCTGCAGTCTGACCTTTCTGCAGCCTGAAGAACTTTAGCCTATTTTAATTTTGGTCCTTACCTTCTCCTAAGTTGGGCAGGTCTGATCTAACCCAAGAGGGAAACAGGAGGGGAAGAAGAGAGAGAAAGGGAGGGGAGAGTGACAAAAGAGAGGGTTGATTAAGTGAGGCTTTGTGGTCAAAAGCAAAAGAGACTTTTGAATAGAGAAAAGATAAAGAGAGAGAGAGAAGGATAGACAGAAGAAAATAGGTGAGTAATAATAACTCTGAATGTGAATGGGATGAACTCATCTATAAAATAGAAGCAGATAGGAGAATGGATTAGAAACCAGAATCCAACAATATGTTTGTTTGTTTTGCTTTGTTTGTTTGCAGGTCCTCCTGACTCCAGGGCAGGTACCCTACTCACTGCACCACCTAGCTGCCTCTAAACAATATGTTTTTTACAAGGGACATACTTGAAACAGAAAGACACACATAGAGTTAAAATAAAGAGATGGGGTAAAATCTATTATACTGTAGCTGCAATAAAAAAGGAAGCTGTTTGCTTATAATTGGGAGATAAGATGTGAAGGCATTGGGACACAAAGATTCACCTTCCTCTAATGGAAAAGTCAAAGGGGGTATGGGAGAAGGTATGGGAGAGAGCAGATTGGAGGAAGCGATATCTTGTGGGACTGCTATTCTGGGAGGTTGGGTAGGGGAATAACGGCGGGAAAATGATTGTAACTCAAAATCTGGCAGAAATGAATGATGTAAAACAGAAGTTAATAAAACATTTGTTTAAAAAAAATAAAATAAATAAAAAAGTGTTGATCAAAAAAAAAAAAGGAAGCTGTAGCAATCATGATCTCAAACAATACAAAACAAATGTAGATCTCATTAAAAGAGATAAAGGGAAACTACATTTTGATAAACACTACCATAGATAATGAAATAATATCAAAGAAATTTTATAGCAAGTTTCTCTGATAAAGACCTCTTTTCTGAAATACATAGGGAATAGGAGCAAAATTTATAAAAATAAAAGACATTCCCCAAATGATAAACTTTCAAGGGTTAAGAAGAAGCAGTATTGGGGTGGTTAGGTGGTGCAGTGAATAGAGCACTGGCCCTGGAGTCAGGAGGACCTGCGTTCAAATCCGGCCTCAGACACTTAACATTTACTAGCCATGTGACCTTAGGCAAGTCACTTAACCCCAATTGCCCTGCCTTCTCCCCTCCAAAAAGAAAAAAAAATTTAAAAGGCAGTATTCAGAAGAAGAAATCAAAGCTATCTATAGTCATATGGGGGAAAAAACACCTCTCTAGATCCCTATTGATTTAGAGAAATGCAAATTTAAACAACTCACAGGTATCACCTCTCACCTATCAGAAATGACAAAAGCTGGAAAGGATGAGGGAAAATAAATACATTCATGAATTATTGGTGGAGCTGTGAACCACTCTATGGAATAATTTTAAACTATGTCCAATGAGCTATTAAACTACATGCCCTTTGACCCAGCATTACTGCTTGTACATCAAAGAGATCAAAGAAAAATGACTTATATATTAGGCAGCTCTTTTTATGGTGGAGAAGAATTGGAAATTGATGGGTTACCTACCAGTTGTGGAATGGCCAAACAATTTGTGGCATGTGATTTTGATGGTATACTATTTTGCTATAAGGAATAATGTGGGGAGTGGTTTCAGAAAAACATGGGAAGACATGTGAATTGATGCAAAGGGAAGTGAACAGAACCAGAAAAACATTGTAGACAATAACATCAATATTGTAATGATCAACTGTGAAAACCTTGGCTACTTTGATCAAGACAACAATCCAAGAGAATTCCAAAAGACTTATGATGAAAAATACCATCCACCTTCAGAGAAAGAGTTGATGAACTCAGTATAGTTTTATCACTTTATTTGTTTCTCTTGCTTTAAAAAAAAACAATATGGCTAATCTGGAATTCTGTTTTATATAATTTCATATGTATAATTCATATCACATTGTTTGCCTTCTTAATGGGTGAGGTGGAGGTAGGAGGAAGGGAGAGAATTAGGAACTTAAAATAAAAAAAAATGTTAAAAAGCATTTTTTAAAAAGAAAAGCAATATCAGTAACATTCTTTCTCTCACTTAGCTCCTGAACCCCTCGGTCAGGTGGTGGTAGAAAAATTCCATCCACTGGGATAATTTAGACTCAGAGACTGTTTGCTCTGTCAGTTTCACTCTGTGTGACCCACCAGCCAGCGTTTTTCTCCCTTTTGTACCGTGTTCACAAATAATGAAGTGTTCAAACCAGAGCCATTAGGATCAACCACTTTATATGGCCAACAAGTTCTAAACCAATGAAACAAATTATAAATGTAATCTGAAAGAACAGAGGCAGCCTCTGCTCCTTGGGCTAGAGAGGAAGGGGAGACAATTACTCCATTTTCTGCTTAAGTGCTTAAGAAGGGGGTAGTTCAGTGCTGCTGTCTGGCTGCAGCTGGCAAGGTAGCGATGGTGGACGCCTGGTCACTCACAACTCCAGAGACCTCAGCCACCCTCTAATCTGTCCCCAGCCACCATTCTGCATCCTCATGGCTGCATATGGATCTCCTCCCAACTATGTTCACTCATCCCCTCTCTTTATCCCTGCATTTGTCTGCCAGTGATTTGCAGGAGAGTTGATTGTTAAATTTTTCAGTGTGAGCATTTACCCATGGGAAATCAACAAATACTACAGATCAGGCTTGGTTTATTGTTTTGTTGATTGTGTCTAGACTTAAAGCAATGGAGAAAGGGTTAACAATGGAAATTAAATTTATGGGTACATTTTGAGGGGAGAGATCTGGTTTTAAACATCCATTAAGTACACTCCAATTCAATTAATAATATCTTAGTCTCTTCCAGGGTAGGGGAAAAAGTGCCACTAGCTTTTTAAGACACACCCCCTTTTTATCCACTGATTCTAGCAAGCCAGAAGATTCTGCTCTGGCCTGTAGGCCTTCATCCCAGATGCCATTCTCCTTCAGAAAGGTACCCCAGGGCTACATACACATAATTTATCTTGACACAACACAATCCCCAGACACCCAAACAACATCACCTACAAAATACATTCCCCTAAAACAATTAGTTTATTGATCATTCACAAAAAGGAAGGATGCATATTTTGACTTAGACAACATGGCACTGACTGTTGTAATTGATCAGATTTTTTTTGTTGCCTTTACATTTTGCCTTTAAATTGCTGCTGTAACACACACACACACACACACAAACACACACACACACATACACACATAGTTTTACAATATATAATATTGTTGCCCTACTTTCTTCACCTTGTATCATTTCATATGTCTTCCCTCTTTTCTCACAGTTCTTTATATTTGCCATTCCTCATGGTACCTGCCGTACTATTGCATTACATTTCAGTCATTTACATTCATCAGTCATTGCACATATATCTTCTTCTCAGTTTTTGCTATACCAAATAATACATCTGTGAACATTAAGGGCTGGTGTCTTTTCTTGCTGATGAAAAAAAAATCCTTCTTGGGGTGACAGTTTATCTTAACAAAGAGTTTGACCCTTTTCACTTCCACATTCCAGCTTTTCCCTATTTCTTGCACTTTAGTCACTGGACATCTTCATTTTCGATTGCAAACATTGTCTCCAGGGTATATTCCCTAATAATTCCTCTCTTTTATCTCAGGGCCTGATCCCTCCTTTCTGAGGGAAGCCTTCCCTCCTGGATGGGGTGGGGATGGGGGAAGGTGGGGGGGGGGGAAACATTCCCTTTCCCTCTCAGCCCCCTCCCCCAAGATGCCAGGAAGCCCTGACACAGGTGACCAATGGTCATCATTCATTGTCTAGCATATTATGAATGTGAAACCAGGTGGAATCTATGGCAGAAGGAAATGTGGAGCCCACTCCTGGGGTCTGTTTTTGCATCTCTCGAGAGCCTGCTGTTCTGTACCCCACTGGCACATATGGTGGCCTGGTCTCCATGTAATTAGCATAATGCACGACCCATAATACATCATAGCACAGTAACCAATCATCTGCTTGTTTCATGACCCAAGGCCAGCTTCTCCTTCGCTTGTCAGAAAAGCACTGTGGGAACCTGCATTAACTCCTTCAAATCATGGGAGTCCTTTTAGTAAATTAGTGTCGACTTGCACGGTTAAAATAACATGGCTGTTTTCCCCCTGCCATGCTAATTCATAGTCTTCCTTTGAAATCTACTGTTCATTGTTACTAAAGGCTCTCACATCCTGCTTTATAACCAGCAGTAGGGAAGGTTTCTCCCCTCCCCAAATGCTCAGTTTACAGACATCTTTTCTTCACATCTATTACTTTTTGGTTCTTTCTTCACTACTACTGAATTCCTTTCCCTCACCCTCACCGAGCTTAGATCGCTATTTTTCTTTGTACTGTTTTTATTTTCCTTTGTTTGCTAGTATCAGAGCTGCAACCTGGCATAGGGGATAGCAGGCTGGCCTTAGAATTAGGAAGGCCTGGATTCATAACCTTCTTTTAGTGCCATAGACAAGTCACTCAACCTGTCCATGTCCCAGGCATGGGATGCTAGTTCCATATTTCACATCTGCATTAGGGCTGGAGCTTCTATACCAATGTCTAGACAAAAATAAAGAAGAAACAACTCAGTTTAGGCTCATCTATACATTTCAGGAATGTGTGCATTGGTTTTCTCATTTTGCTTTTTTTAAAATTCTGTTTCTTTTTCTTTTGAACTGGTCCAAAGGGCAAAGAAACAAGGCCCACACCATAATGACCTATTTCGGCTGGCCCTTAAAGTTGGCAAGGCTACTGGACCTCAGTCCATCCTTCCCTACTTCAAATGACCAGTTCTCACCACGCAATCCAAACTCCATTGCTTAAACTGCTGCTACTTTCAGCTAGACACTCAGATATTAGTAGGAAATAATGAGACTATCTCTCTATCCTATAGTATTTAATGGGTTACAAAGTAAATTCCTTGGGAAGGCAAGTATTTTTTTTAAATTAGGACTAGATTTGTAATTTCACTGATATAGGGAACTTTAAGTAAGGAAACACCCCCTCCCTCCACCCCATCAATATAGATCAGCAAAACATCTAAAGCCTATAGTCTCAGATATAGGGACTGAAAGGTTGAATGACTTGTCCAAAGTCACTTCACCTCTATATGTTATGGTCAGGATTTGAACTCAGGTCTTCTTGACTCTGAGACCAGCTATGCACCATGGAATGCCTCTCTTAGTATAAGTGTTACTGTCTATACTTTATAAATGAGGAACCAGCTGAGTTTCAAAGAAATTAAGTGACTTGTCCTGATTCCCACAGGGAATAAGCAGATGGCACAGGATTCAAGTCCTTGACCTCCATTTTCTTATCTGTAAAAGGAGGACACTGGACTTGTTATTTCTAAGATTCTGTCCATCCCCACAGTTCAGATCCTTTGAAATAGCTATTGTCTCAGAGCACTCCCCTATGGAGTGGAAAGCATGATGCCCAGGTAGATGAAGAGGAGGGATTTCAATTGTGTGGATGGTGCAAACAGTCCTTGCCCAGGTGTTGGAAAACCTGGATACTCACTGAGGGTTCCACCAGTGATGTTCAATTTGATCCAGGGACAGCCTTTGTGTGTCCTCCATCCATAAAGTGTTGTTGTTTCCAGCTGTTCATGATGCTATTTGGGGTTTTCTTGGAAGAAATACTGGAGTGGTTTGCCATTTCCTTCTCTGACTCATTTGACAGATGAGGAAACTAAGGCAAACAGGGCTAAGTAACTTGCCCAGAGTCACACAGCTAGTAAGTGAGATAGCATTTGAACTCAGGTCCTCCTGAGTCCAAGGGCTGGCACTCTATCCACTGTGTCACCTAGCTGCCCCACCCATAAAGTAGGAGATACTAATATGAGTGCTGCCTATTGCTAGGACTGGATGATAAATTGCATGTGAACGGCTTCATAAAGAGAAACAAAAGATATCATTGTTGCTACTGAAGGCAGAATCTAGATATCTGTGCAGAATTTGCAGTGAGGGGCATCTTAGCCTCTGGGAATGGAATGAGGAGTTTTCACAGAACCAATGCCCTTCCCTTGGAAGCACCACGTACCCAGAGCCCTCCCTGTAGCAGACATTACAGTCCTGGAATCTCTGACTCTGGAAAGGTTATTGAAAACATCTTGTGATGATTGATGAGGCAGACTGTTGCACAAGGTCTCAGGTTTGCTGGAATTCTAAACTCCAATTCTTGCGCTTGCTTGACTCACCATGCTTTGAGTGGGTTTGCCCTTTCTGAGTTCAAGTGGATCCTTTCCACCCACCATCCCCAGGAAACCTGATCACTGCCTCAGTGTTCTGATTGGAATTCAGTGCTAAGACGTGAGGCCTTTTAATAACACTCTTCATTTCCCATCTGTCCATGTAGCCATTGGAGGAAAGCAGATTTCTACTAGAGTTATCGTCTAGTCATAATGAAAACCAGAAAAGTATTTTGTGCATTTTTACCTCGCAGTATATTTTAATGCCAGCTATTAAGTAACGGCAGTGATATTTTAAATCCTTCACAGGTTTTATTCTTTCCAGTGACTGAATTACGCCTGTCATGAGCAAGGCATTTAGAGAGTCCCATTAAGAATTTTCAGATTTTTCAAGGGTATTCACCTGTTCTACAACCTACTTTGGGCTTACCACTGGGACCTTACTCATGAATGAATAGTTTTAGGACTTTTTTTCTTTTTATTATGTTTAGTTTTCAACATTCACTTCCACAAGATTTTGAGTTCCAAATTTTCTCCCCATCTCTCTCCTCCCCCACCCCAAGACTGCTTGCATCCTGATTACCCCTTTCCTTAATCTGCCCTCCCTTCTATCACCCCCCTTTTCTTATCCCCTTCCCTTCTATTTTCCTGTAGGGCAAGATAAATTTCTATACCTCATTGCCTGTATATCTTATTTCCCTGTTGCATGTAAAAACAGTTTTTAATATTCAATTTTAGAACTTTGAGTTCCATATTCTCTTTCTTCCTCACTCCCCACCCTTGTCATTGATAAGGAAAATAAGTTCATATAGGTTATACATGTGTAGTCATGCAAAACACCTCCATAACAGTCATGTTGTAAAAGACTAACTCTATTTCCTTCCATGCTATCTCACCCCCCCCCATTTATTCTAATCTCTCCTTTGACCTTGTCCCTCCTCAAAAATGTTTGCTTCTGATTACCCTCTCCTCCATTTTGCCCTCCTTTCTATCATCTACCCTTCTCTTATCCCCTTCCCCCCTACTTTCCTGTAGGTAAGATAGATTTTCATACCCTGTTGAGTGTGTATGTTATTCCCTCCTTAAGCCAAATCCAATGAGAGTAAGGTTCACCCATTCTCTCTCACCGCCCCTCTCTTCCCCTCCATTATAAAAGCTTTTTCTTTCCTCTTTTATGTGAAATAATTTACCCCATTCTACCTCTCACTTTCTCCTTTTTCTAGTACATTCCTCTCTCATCCCTCAATTTTACTTTTTAGGTATCATCTTTTCATATTCAACTCACCCTGTGCCCTCTGTCTATATATCTATCTATATCTGTATCTGTATCTGTATATATCTATATCATCTATATATCTATATCTATATCTATGCTCCAACTACCTTAATACTGAGAAAGGTCTCATAAGTTATAATCTTTCCATGTAGGAATGTACACAGTTCAACTTTAATAAGTTCCTTATGGTTTCTCTTTCCTGTTTACCTTCTCAAACTCCTCTTGATTCTTGCATTTGAAAGTCAAATTTTCTGTTCAGGTCTGGTCTTTTCAGTGCTTGAAAGTCCTCTCTTTCATTGAATATCCATTTTCCCCCCAGAAGTATTATACTCAATTTTGCTGTATAGGCGATTCCTGGTTTTAATCCTTGCTCCCTTGACCACCAGAATATCATATTCTAAGCCCTCTGATCCCTTATCGTGAATGAATTTTAAAAACATTCATTAAATAGTCATTATATGCCAAGCATTGGGAATATATATGTATATATGTATATATGGAAGTAATGGTCAGGGAAGGAAGAGTATTTGGGTTTGTAAAATTATGGGAGAGATGAGTAGAACCAGAGGAAAGTCGATTTCAAGTAGCAATAGCAATATTGATTTGATTATAATTCAGAACTGGAAAGTGAGAGGGTGATGAGGGAGAGGGCACATGTGTATGATGGCAAGGCATCTGAAGAGGAGATGACTGGGGAGTAAAGTGAAGCAAAGCTGGAGACATCTTAAATGTACTAGACCACATGGGGCACTCACTAATCAAGAGCCAATGGCCTGGAAATTAAGGGATTAAGTCCTCTAGGTCATGGTCCCCCATCTGCTATTCAATTACAAGGATTGTGCTTCCTCCTCTCTCTATCTGAATCCTAACTACCCTTTAAGGCCATGTTCAAATCATGCACCGTATCTGTTCTCTTATTCTGATCTGCTTCCACCCTAAGGGTACATATCTCTATAGTATTTTAAAGTTTATAAAGCAATTTCCTTTCAACAGCCCTGTGAGCAGACAGAGCTTAACCCAATGCAGCTCAGAATTCCTGAGCTAAAGAGATCCACCAGCCTAAGCCTACCTCACTGGGATTACAGATGTACTTCGCCATATCTTACATCAGATCCCACTTCTGATATATACTGCTGTATATCTGTGGGTAAGTCACTTATCCTCCCTTAGACAACTCTCTAAGGCTGTCAATTGTAGAACAAGTGTCATGCACCTTGGTAGAAGAACTTCCTCATAGGTAGAGCATCCATGATCCCACTCACCATGTGGAAGAGGCTACTTTTGGGAAAACTGTGATAATGTATCATCTCTTAATTTTTCAAAACTCTCAGGGTTGGAGCCTCCAATCCCTTTACCTAAAACAGAAAATAATAAGCATAGAGGCAAAGGACTGAGGCCCATTTCATGAGGCCACTTGGCCTTAGTGGGGAAGGTCCAAGGCCTCTCTCTTTAATGCTGTTCCTCCCACCACACACCATCAGTGGAGTCATCAAAAGAGAGAAACCAAAGAACAGCTCTGGTCATTAGTGCTTTTAGAAGATACTTTCAATTTTGGTTACACAGATAGAGTTTCTGCTAGACATCTGGTTAATAGACCAGAAACAGAGAATGCCTATACTTGTTCCTGTCTCTCCAAGGCTCTCCTCTCATTACATGCCATCAAGCATTGCCAACAGGCTTCTTGGTCTCTTCCACATGGTTAATGGCATCAGAGGAATTCTATCTATATGCTAAACCCTGTTACACATAGGTCCCATCCCCAAAAAGGAAGCTTGAATAATATACTATTTTATAGTATATGTCATATATGATTGTATACATATACATATATACACATATATACATACATGTATACATATATATGATGGTTTAGAATAGAATAGGAACTGTAATAGAATCTATTAGGAATAAATAAAAGTATTCCTGTATAGCCCAGTTGGGATTAGGCAACATGTATTTGTAGTGGAAAGGAAGCTAGGTAGCACAGTGGATAGAGCAGCAGCCCTTGGAGTCAGGAGAATCTGAGTTCAAATCCAACTTCAGACAATTCCTAGCTATGTGACCTTGGGCGAGTCACTCAACCCTGTTTGCCTCAGTTTCTACATCTATAAAATGAGCTGGAGAAAGGCTATGACAAACCACTTCAGTATCTGTGCCAAGATGGACATCTCTGGGCCCTTGTTCTCTCCTCTCCTGAAGAAACATAATTCTGGATGGGGTCTCACAGATTAAGTTTACTTTCCAGGATGATGATTTGCTCCCTCTATTTCCCCCTCTCCTATCCATTTCTCTTCTCTTTGACTCTCTCTATATCCCTAGCTTCCCTTTTTATAAACTTAATTTTTATTCATTTTGAACTTCAATACAAAAAGACCAAAAAAAAAAAAAGATTTCCACATACAAAGCACAAAGTAAAAAGAGGATTCAATATAAAGCCATCTCTCCCAAATGAGGTCATGGAGAATCAGATATAACTGAAATGACAAAATCTGTAGTGGGACCCAGTCGGCAGGGATTTATGAGATGTTCAGCAGCCCAGGAATAAGAATGAAGAAGACTGATGGTAGAGGTGACGTAGGCCTGAGAACTGTCCTCTGTAGGGCATCCTTGGCATAAGAACACATCTTTCCTTTTGTGCCTCCTATCTTTATTCTCAGATGCACAGAATACAGAGAAACTTCCTCACTCTTTGGATGAAATATATTCTGATGCTTCATTTTTGCAAAATGGAGCAATAACTTGAAAGTGGAGTGAAAAATAATAGTCATTTGAGATTCACACATTTAGGGGAACTGTATGACCCCAAGTCTCTATGTTTTCTCAATATAGCATTTTTTAGAATTAGTGGGACCATTAGAGATGCTCCATTCTGCCTCCTTTGTTTTGCAAAAGAGAAAAAAGGAGTTCCAGAGAGCTAGCTGATTTGCCAAAGGTCACAGAGCAAGCCTTGATAACGGCAAAAGTTGATTTCATGAGACCACAGAAGTGAAAGTGATTATTCCTTCCTCAAATTTTTCATAGCAATTTTTTCTAGCTTCTCTTTTGCTATCTCTTGCATCATGCTATTTATCAAATTTATCTAACTGTTCATTTATTTATTTGTTTGTCTGTTTGTTTATCTGTCCATTGCTGTTGTTGGTTATTGTTCAGTCATTTCAGCTGTGTCTGACTCTTTGTGACCCCATTTGTGGTTCACTGGAGTGATTTGCCATTTCCTTCCCTAGCTCATTTTACAGATGAGGAAACTGAGGCAAATAAGGTTTAGTGACTTCCTCCAGGTCACACAGTTAGTTTTTGAGGCAAGATTTAAATTTAGGTCTTCCTGACTCTAGCCCCCACTACCTTCTACCTAGCTACCCCATCTGACCTTATGTTTGCTTATTTATTTGTTTGTTTATTGTATATATTTTCCTATGCAATTCATGGTCCAGAAACAAACTTCAGGTTTTTATGGTCTAATTCAGGTACAGGAGGATCTCACAAATAATATTCTCTCTTGGTTCATGTGGCCACCATGGGTTTCCTCTGGGGACAACAGAATTTGACTCATTTTGTTCCATTTGAGGTTATCCCTGGGAATCAGAATTTAACTCATCTGGCTCTAGAGAAAAGAGATAGGGTTATTGATATCTAATGCAAGCACTTGGGTTAACAATACATCAAATGTAGAAAAGGCTTTATTTAAATGAGGGGGAAATTTTGTGAATCAGAAGGAACTGGCCCTAGATTTATACAGTAGCCCCACCTTCTCAAGGACCAATATAAACACCTTCAGACACACTTCCTCCCTGATTAACCCCTTCCACCCTGCTCACCACTATTTGAAAAGCACTCAGGATTGCTAGTTTGATAAGACCCCTACCCCACAGAGCACATACAGCACTCCAGTCTTAGAGTACTACCCTGGAGTAGAGGTTCTGAAAGAATTTGCAGGTCATTGGAAAGAATGCTAAATTGGAAAGGACATTCACTGGCCTTGGAGTCAGAGAACCCAGGTTCAAACAAATTGAGTAAATTATTTAACCATCCTGTGCCTCAGTTTCCTCAGATATAAAAATGAGTTGGGTTGGACTAAATGGCCTCTGAAGTTTCTTCAAGCTCCAAATCTATCATTGCCTGAAATCTTGTCCTGGGACCTGCATAATTCATGCAACTCACAGGACTTACAGAGGGAAAGGTCTAGGTTTGTATACCATCACAAGTTTGTTCTTTGCTGTTCCATTTTTCCTCTTCCTGGGTTCCTCTACTTGGTCTAGGAAACAAACATTGTCCAGGAATTCCTCTTTTTCCCTCTGATAGTCTCAGTTCTAGAATGTCACTGTTTCCCCAAGGACTGCTGTTTTGCTTTTTGTTGTTATTAGTATGATTGATGCAACGCCCACCTGGTCTCACTGCTCTACCTCTGCCTTTGTCCACTGACATCTCTGGGCCCACGTGGTTCCCTCCTTTCCTGAAGACACACAATTCTTGGTGTGGTCTCCCTCATTAAGTTTCCACTCCAGGACCATGACTCACTCTCTCTTTTTCCCCCTTTCCTATCCATGTCTCTTCTCTTTGGTTCTCTCCATATCCCTAGCTTCCTTTTCTCTTTTAACTTAATTTTTATTCATTTTGAACTTCAATACAAAGAGGCAAAAAAAAAAATTTCCACATACAAAGCACAACATAAAAAGAGGATTCAATATAAAATCATGGATTTCCATTTCACATTGTTTAATTTTTTAAAAACCAACTATGTAATAAATACTATACATCATTTTCAAAGCTACCTAGCTTTTTTGCGCTTCCTTCAAAGTTTTATTTTGTTCTCTGCTTTTTTTCCTCCCTCCCTCCTCACCCTGTCCTAGAGAAGGCTACCATTAGACATAAATATGTCTATATACGCCTAGCCACCCTTTTAAAGGGGCTGCCTTCAATGTTAGAGGTGGAAGGACCCTTAGAGGTCATCTAGTCTAATGTTATTGCTCAAATGAGGTTAAAGCCCAGAGAAAGGACATTCTCTTGACTGGGGCTATTTTTCAATCTGTTTTTTAAAAACAGATAAGAGACACAGCGGTGGGGTCATAGATCCAAGGGAGGAAAACTACCTTCAAGTCCCATATCCAGTAAATACTGGTTGTGTGCCCTGGGACACCTTGACCTCTCAGTGATCCCAGACAACCCTCTAACACCACATGGGGGTTTATCTCTAGCTGTCCTGATCTATATCATGTCACTGGACCCAGATGGCTCTGGAGGAGATAGTGAGGCTGGTGACTTTGCACAGAACCTCCCTCACTTAAATCCAATTCACTTGCAAGTCATGACATCGCCTTCCTGATGTCGTGATCCTATTTGAGAGCAAAGGAAAAGCAGCAACACCAACTAACACCACAAGTCTTGCTGATCTGCATGTTGAAGTGAGGTTCCTCACTAGGAGTTTACTAACACAATCACTACTCCAGGCAAAAAAGCAGCCTTATGTATTCTGCAGGTGTGGTCACTGGGATCCTCAAAATTTATATGGAAACATGAGAAAAGTCTGGGTCATCTAGGAATAGTCTTTGAGAATAGAAAAACGATGGATGCACATCCTTAAGTTTCATAGTGTCACAAAGCTGTTCTGAGGGCAGGACCTCCCAGCCAATGGTATATGTACCACTACCACCACCCCCACCCCCACCCACCGTAGGGAGGGGGGAGCCTTATAAAGGAAATATGATTAATACTTGGGATATAACTATATCTGTTCAGTTATTTCAGTTGTGTCTGATTCTTCATGACCCCATGTGGAATTTTCTTGGCAAAGATGCTGGAGTGGTTGGACATTTCCTTCTCTAGCTCATTTTTCCAGATAACAAAACTGAGGCAAACAGAGGTTAAGTGACTTATCCAGGGTCACACAGCTAGTAAGTGTCTGAAGCCAGATTTGTGCTCAGATCTTCCTGCCTCCAGGCCCAGCACTCAATATACTGCATCACCTAAAAGTCCTA
Source organism: Gymnobelideus leadbeateri (assembly GCA_011680675.1). Lineage (NCBI taxonomy): Eukaryota > Metazoa > Chordata > Mammalia > Diprotodontia > Petauridae > Gymnobelideus > Gymnobelideus leadbeateri. The sequence continues at coordinate 59,684 of WOXC01008412.1, read as the reverse complement.
TATAGTCATATTATATTATCCTATTGAAATTAATCTCTATGGTATTTCTCATGCATCTATGAATGGTAAATTCTAGAACTTAGTTCTTTTCACATTAAATAGCATATACAAAAAGACAGGAGGGATAATAGAAAGTGAAAAACATTGAGAACCTCTGTCCAAGTTGGAGAGCAAAGAGGAAGGCAACCTAAGAGGAAGTTGCAGACACATTCCCAAATGGTAGGGAGGAGGTCGTAGTGTGCTGGCCAAGGAAGCAGGGCTGTTTTTTTCTGTATCCTTGGGCATACCTAAAAGCCTATTCCAACATGGAAACTGTTCTTGGGAACACGAACATAAACAAGAGCCAAGGAATCCATACACAGAGAAGTCAGTCACTAAAGGAATCAGGGAGTAGGCTCTAAGACCACTGGCAGCTCTATTTGCCTGCCCAGAACTTGGGCATTATTAATTGGGCAAATTAATATTCTGTAACATCACACACCAGAAAGAAGCAATTGGCTTCTATGAAAGGGTTTTAAATTTGGATTTGTGGATCAATTTCAGGTGGATCTGTGAACTTGGATGGGTAAAAAATTACATCTTTATTTCAATATACAGTAATTGGTTTTCTTTGGAATTCTCTGTATTTTATTCTGTGCATTTAAAGTCATAATTCTGAGAAAGTATCCATAGGTTGATCTAGCCTTCCCAAGGGATCCTTGACACACAAATACTGTTTGATAAAATAGCCTCCTCTGCCTTCTCTTTCTCCTCCTTTCCTTTCACAATCACCTCCTCCTTTCTTCCTTCTCTTTCTTTTCTTTCTCCTCTTTCTTTCCTTCCTCCTTCCCTTCCTTCCTTTCTTTCTTCTTTCCTGCCTTCCTCCCTTCCCACCTTCCCACCTTCCTGACTTCCTTCCAAATTGCTTAACTCTCTTACCCGAGAACCTGGAATACTAGTTAGTAACATTAGTACCTCAGTTTCTTAACATGGAAAAATGAGAGTTGGGTTAGCTGGTCTTTCCTTTGTAACTCGGGGGCCTCCAATTCCATACTTCTTCCTATACAGTCATCCCTCCACATTTGCTGAGTTTGGAGCACAGAACCCTCACAATATGAAAAACCACAAGTAATTCTAGGCCCCACCCCAAACCTTTATTTATAATAATTCCCATCATATTTATTCAGTACACAAAACAAGTAAAACAACACACTGCACCCATAATAAAGTTTCAGTTTCTCCAAGAGAGATTAATATCTCATACACTATATAGTCTTTGAAGCTGCAGGAGTATCTGCAGAAACTGCTTCACAGATTTCCTTCTCCTACAAAAAGCTCAAGATATAATACAATGATCACTGTGGGAGAAAATCATGTGACAGTCTGGACAGTAGAGAGACAAAGAGGAGGCGTTCCCAAAGACAGCGTGTAGCCTGTAGCACTTTAGTGCACTAAAATTTTTAACAAAATTTAACTGTTTATCATAAATTTATGTATGTATACTTATGCCAGTAAATGACAAAAATAGATTAGTAATACACAATGCATTTATGACAATTTTTTTGTTTTCTTTACACACATTATCTGTGATTTACTGTAGTATGCTACAAATTTCCAAAAGTTCCCATTTAATTATCAATAACCAACCCACAAATGTGAAACCTGTGAATGTGGAGAGATGACTGGACTTGCAGAAAGACTCACAAAGCAGGGCCTATGGCTGCTGTCTGGAAGATGCTGATTTACTGAATCCCTTCCAATGAATTAGTGAAAAGACAGAAAAGGGAATAAAAGAAAGGGCAGAAAACAGACCAAATCACAATTCTGAAAACAGGGCAAGAATCTACCCAGAAATAATTATCTAGTCCATCTTTACCCAATACAAGTCCCCCTCTCATTATAACATTAATTCTCTCAATAATTGTTAACCAGTCAGAGTTGATTGCTGCCTGTCAGGAAGACCCATTCTTTCAAGGGTATATAAGCATCTAGAGGCCTCCAAGAGGGATCTTTGGTTTATGAGACACAGCCAAATGACCATCCTTTTATTAATTTATTCACTAGATATAATTAATAAAATGATTAATTACCCAGAAATTATGTCTTGAACTTTTCATTCATCACAACTATCATTCTCTCAAACTATCATCCTATATCTCTTCTCCCCTTTATAGCCAAATTGCTAAGGAAAAATAATCCGTATTAACTTCCTCTCCTCCTACTCACTTCTCAGCCTCTTCTAATCTGTCTTCCTACCATACCACCCAACTGATATTGCTCTCTCTGATGCTATTAATCTTCTCTTAATTGCTAAATCCAGTGGCCAAGGGGCAGCTAGGTGATATAGTGAATAGAGAGCACTGGCCCTGGAGTCAGGAGGACCTGAGTTCAATGCTGGCCTCAGACATTTAACACTGGCCGTGTGACCTTGGACAAGTCACTTAACCCCAATTGCCCTGCCTTACCCCTTCCAAAAAGCAATACATACATACATATATATATATATGTATATATATATATATATATATATATATATGATTATATGATAAATTCAACGGCCAATCTCAGTCCTCTTTCCACTCAATCCTTCCGCAGTTCGAGGCTTGACAGTTGACACTGTTGGCCACATCTTCCTCCTCCATACTCTGCTCTGTACTTGGATTCCAAGGTGCTTCTCTCCTTTGGTTCCCCTCCCACTGCTTCTTTTCAGACTCCTTTGTTGGCTTCTCTTGATTGTTAAGTGTGGGTATACCCCAAGACTCTTTCCTGGGTCTTCCTCTCTACACTCTCACTTGGTGAATTCATTGGTTCCCTCATGTTCAATGATCATCCCTAGGCATATGAGTCCCAGGTCTTTATATCCAACCTAATCTCTCTTCTTAGCTTTTGTCCCATATTACCCACCATTACCAACCGCCTGTTGGACTTATCCCACCACATGTATGATCCGCAGGGATCGTAAAATCAGCATATTTCAAATAGATCTCATTATCTCCACTCCTCCCAAACCAACCTTCTTAAAAATTTCCTTATTTCTCTTGAGCACAACACTATCTTCCCAGGCATCCAATTTCCCAATGTGAAAGTTCGCACTGACTCCTCTCTACCTTACTCCCCAAATCCAATCACTTGCCAGATTATACCAATTCTCCTTCCAAAATATTGCTTACATTTTTTTCCTTTCCACTGACATGGCCACCACACAAGTTCAAGTCCCATTACCTCTTGCCAGAACTATTGCAATACCCTAGGAAGTCAGTCTTAGTCAGTATTAAATTGGAAGATTAGTTTTTGTAAGTACTTACTATGTAGGTATTTAAATATGCAGATAGTCTCCTCAGGGAACTGAAGAGTGTCTTTGCTCTCAAGGAACTCACAGTGTAAGGAATCAAAATAAGGCTTTTCCAAACTTTAAAAAAGTAACAACAACTCCACCCAAAACATGGCCACAAATGCTCTCACTCAAATTGACTTTTGTGTCCTTTCCATTTTTTTTCGCTCTAATTGTTTCTAGAACAGTTTCTCAGAAAAGTGAGATGCCAGTTCAGAAATGGACCATTGTTGCAACCTGCTGACATATCTAATCATATTAGCCTCACTGTGAAATCCCTTCAGCGATTGGTGCATACAGTGATGGTCTGGTTTTTCCATGTAAAGTATTCCTTCCTAACTAGGCTTTTGTCAAGGCCCAAACCATTCCATGGTAGTAGCTCAGATACTTTGGGAAGGATATTAACTACTTTATGGGATGACAGTAGAGGGTTGTATTCATACAGTGCTTTAAGGTTGTCAAATAAGCTTATAAATATCTCATTTGATCTTCATAACAATCCTGGGAGATAGGTGTTATTAGTATTCCCATTTGACAGATGAGAAAACTGAGGCAGACAGAAATTAAGTGCCTCATCTAAAGGATGTAGGGTTGTGGTGAAGGTCAAATGAAATGTTTGTTAAGTGTTTAGTACAGTGGCTGGTACATCATTAATGCTTAACTAATTCTTTTTTCCCTTCCTTTCTTCCAATTCCTGGCATGAAGTAAGAGCTTAATAAATGCTGTTTGGTTGTTTGATCAAATATGCATCCCCTAGCTCCAAATCTGGTGGTCTTACCATTGTACTGAAAACAGATTTTACTTGGAAAGAAGTGGTTTCATACCTCAATTACCTATGGTACCAGACATTATCCTGGAATAGTAACATAGACGAGTCATGGTGCCTTAGTGGCCTTTTAGGAGCTTTGAATGACCCAGAAGATTTGGAGCTCTTTCTCATCTCCCTCCCATCCTCTATGACCTTTCTTTGACCTCTCTTCTCATTAAACCTCCACCTCTTAACCCAAGCATTATTGCTGATTTTCATCAGCTTTGAATCAAAGAAAATATGATGCCAGATTGGAGGGTATTACACTAGGGGAGCATCATTTCCAAGTTTAATTAGTTGTCTCTATAAATATGCCTTCTAAATTAAACCTATATTCCCACTGCTACCACCCCAGCACACCCCATTGCTACTTGCCTGGACTACTGCAATAGTTTTCTGCCAGATCTTCCTGCTTCCCCCCTTCCATCCAATTTGTCTCCCCTCCCCCCCATACCTATCCATCCCACCACCATTGGCCTTATCTTCCCTACATATGTCCAAAAGGAAAGAACTCCATTTCTCCAGAGACTCTGTTCCTAGGACTTTACCCCTACATCAGAGGGTAATTGTTCTGAAAGGGTGGTAGGGACTCTAGGCTGTGTGAAGGTAGCCAGTCCTGGTGGTGTTAGGAAGGGGCTCAACAGCAGTGCTAACTGCAACTCAGGGCAGCTTCAGGAGAGGAGGACCTCTTGCTCTGACTGGGACATAGGACAGGGGCAGCTGAGGAGGAGTGAGAGAGGAGGGGGGATTCAGATTATGCATGAATGGATCTTCCTCACCTTCTGTCTGGCCACATGGGATTAAAGAGACATCTGCCATACCCTCCTCACACCAGATCATGAGCCTCAGAAGAGATTGTTTTCTATCCTATTTGTTCAGGCATGATAACCTGATCTCATTCATTTGTGTGATGGGAGGGTTTTCCTATACCTTGCTAATTTTAAGGGGTGGCTAGATGACTCAGTGGATAGAGAACCCACCCTCAGTCAGGAAGATGTGAGTTCAAATCCAACCTCAGATACTTACTAGCTTTGTGACCCTGGGCAAGTCACTTTAACCCTGTTTGCCTCACTTTCTTCATCTGTAAAATGAGCTGGAGAAGGAAATGGCAAACCACTCTAGTATCTTTACCAAGAAAACCCCAGATAGGGTCACAAAGAAGAGTCAGACACAATCGAACAAGAAGCTTATCTCATTTTATTCTTTTCCACGTCCTCAATGCATCAGCCTCAAGGATCAAACTAAAGTATTTTATATCTCCCCCACTCTTCACACTCTCACCTCCATAACTTTACCCAGGCTAGTCCTTATATCTAGAATGCCTTTTCTTCCTCTCCTCCTACAACTCATGACTTCCTTCAGCTCATTTAATTAGCATTATCGAAGTACTTCCTATATGCCAAACACTTGAGTTATAAGGACAAAACCAAAATAGTCCCCACCCTAAAGCATTTTACAGTCTAATGAATTCCTACCCATCCTTTAAAACCAGAATTAAATGCCATCTCCTCCAGGGAGCCTCTGCTGATTACACTACATAGTAAATAATGACCTTTCACTCTTTACTCCCTGTAAAACACTTTTCATCTCTGATGTATTTTTTTTTTAAGCAATTGCGGTTAAGTAACTTGCTCAAGGTTACACGGCTCGTTATTATTTATGCGTGGGTGCTCATTTTCTGAGGCCGGATCTAATCTCGGGTCATCCCAACTCCAAGGCAGGCGCTCTTACTCACTTCGCCACCTAGCCACCCCTTTAGGGCAATTGGGGTTAAGTAACTTGCCCAAGGTCACACGGCTAGGTTTTTGTTTGTGTGGATTAAGTGTCAGAGGCCGGCTCCGAACTCAGGTCCTCCTGACTCCAGGGCCGACGCTCTACTCACTGCGCCACTTAGGTGCCCCGCTGATGTACTTATGATGTATTATTCTAAACCAGGGCTGCAGCTTTGAGACCACATGTAGCCCCTTAGTTCCTCAAGTGTGGCCCTCTGACTGAGTCCAAACTTGTGAAGTCTCTCACCCCTGTTCTTCACTCCTGTAGTCATCCATGTTTATATCATGCACCACCATTAGGCTCTAAGCTCCCTCTGGGCAACAACTTTGTCTTATCTCAATTATTTTATTTCCTTTAGTACCAAACCTAGTATATTATTCACAGTAGAAAATTATTGTTTGTTGAACAGAATTGAAGCCCCACTTTTTTTTGCCATCTCCCCACACCCACTTATTCCAATTCTTTTTCTTCTGAACAGAAGGGGTAACACATCTCCCCCAACAGCTTGGCAGAAAGTGGCACAGCTTTTACTCATAGCCTCAGTGGTTTGACCTGCCTGTTTAGAGGGTCTGCTGCATGCAGAAAAACACAGCACTCAGCCTGTTGGCAGTAGCAACAGAAGAGGCAGAGAATGTTAATGAGGAGAGACCAGAATGCTGATGAGGAAAGACTAAGGAAGGCAGAGAAAAGAGGGAGTGTGCATGGGAACTGGTATTTAGACTGCTCTCAAAGAGAAGACTCAAATGTGTTCATCTAAGAGTTTGACACCCAAAGAATTTATATTTTTTATTTTTTTTAATTAAACAAATTTCCCTAAGAATTTCAAGGGCACATGTTCTAGCGGAAAAAAAAAAACATTGGCCACAGAGTTAGGAGGCACCAGGCTTCAGATCATTGAATGCATCAGGGTGCAGGAGATGGAGGGTTGACCTTGGAATCACAGGACACAAGTTCCAGTGTCTGCTCTGCCTCTGTGACCACTGGCTTTTTTTTTTTCCCGATGTTAAATAAGGGATTTGGACTGGATGATCTCTAAGGCCCCTTCCAGGCCTGCTGCTATGATCTGTGCCTCCATACTTATTCATTGTTGTGCCCTTAATTCTCTGACACCAGAGCATAAAATAGGATATGAACATTTACCCCACCTGCTTTATAAGATATTATGAGGCAAGCTCATGATTAAGTGCTATATCGAGGTGAACAGTTGGTTTTCCATCTCTTGGGTTCAGCCTGTGAAAACCATTTAAGGGACTGTGGCTTTTCACTGCTCAAAGTATTAATACCTAACATCTATATGGAACTTCAAAGTTGGTAAAGCACTTTCTGAACATGATCTCCTTTAAGCCCCATAAGAAACAACCCTCTAAAAACCTAGCCGTGTGGCCTTGGGCAAGTTACTTAACCCCAATTGCCCTCCAAACAGCAAAAAAAAAAAGAAAGAAAGAAAGAAAAAGAAACAACCCTCTGAATTAGGTATTGTAAGCATTATTACTTCATTTTACCAAGAAAACTGAGGTTTCATTGACTTTTTCAGTCGTACAATTAGTGAGTGTCAAAAGGCAGGGTCTGAACTGAAATCACCCTGACTGGAAGTACAGCACTCTATCCGCCAGGCCATACTTCATCTAACCTTAAAAGGTATAGCTTTCTTCCTAAGATGCTTCTACAAGGCTTTCCATAGAAGGGCCCCACTTGGCATTTAATGTTAGTGAATGCAATGGAAAATTATTTTCGAAAAATGAAAGTAGAAAATGAAGAACATCTTTCCTTTCATGCTGAGGTAAAACCTCTTAGTTTCTTAATCCCTGTGCATGTAGCCATATTTTGTGAGGAAAGCAACTATCTTAAAGACACAATGACATGTCAACTGGTCTGTCATTTATGGTGGCCATTTGTAGTGTGTATATGCGCATATGTGTGTATGCATACATGTGTACATGTGTGTGCATGCACAATGGGAAGGGGAGAAGGTATGTGTAATAAATGAATTGAAAATGAAACAGGGAATAAAGCTTCTGAGGCTGTATTTCATCCCCAGTCAAGCAGGATTTATTCAGTTCCATGAACTGAATGGAATCCAGGGTCTGAGGCTGAGGGAAGACAACACAGGAGAAGCCTAGGGTGTGATAAACTTGGGAGCCAATCAGTAGAAGCCTAGTGGCCATTTAGCTATTTGGCTTTTTAGAAACACAATTATGAAGAGCAGTGGACTATGCAGAGGAAAGAGCCTTCAGGACTACAACTTAATCTAGGACCGTCCTAAGGCCATGCTCTGCTATCTATTGGTGACCAACATTCCAACAAGTCAAATAAATTTTCTATAGAGCAACTGCTTCCTCATTGAATACTGAGTCTTTGAGTTGTGTTTCACTAGATCATCAGCCTGGAGGAGGGGACATGAAAGTTGTCTTCAAGGATTTGAAGGGTGGGCTGGAGAAGGGGTGGATTTGTTCTGCCTAGTCCCAGAGAGCAGAAGGAAAAACATCATGTAGAATTGGCAATGAGGCAGATTTAGGCTTGATAGAAGAAACAGAGCCATCCCAAAGTGGAAAGTATTGTCTCAACAGATTGTGCATTCTCTACAGCTAGAGGTCCCCAAGCAAAGACTAGATGACCATGTTTCAGAGGGGATAGTCATCAGGTAGGAATGGGACTAGCTGGCTTCTGGAATTCCTTCCTACTTGGAGATTCTACCATTCTGACCCCAGGATGGCAACCACAAAATGACCATCTGTGATTGCTGTTGTTGCCCATGTTGGAGAGAGTAATTCTGCAGAGCTCCTCATGGCACCCTGGGCCACTATGCCAGCCTTAGGGCCAACTGTGTGACTTCCTATCAGTAAGGAGTTAAGAAAGTTAAAAAACAATTCAAGACATGTGGGAAAGTATATTGTGCAGAGTTTTCATACATGCTCCTTCTAAATACTTCCAGGGCAGCTGAGTTCAAATCCAGCCTCAGACACTTACTAGCTGTGTGATCCTGGGCAGGTCATTTAACCCTGTTTGCCTCAGTTTCCCCCTCTGTAAAAGAAGCTGGAGAAGGAAATGGCAACCCCCTCTAATATCTTTTCCAAGAAAACTCCAGTGGGGGTCATGAAGAGTCAGACAGGACTGAAAATGACTAAATAATAACAAGTATTTCCAGGAATGCCAGTGCAGAAGCAGCTTAACTCAGAGCTGTTTCCCAATAGCTCAGTGAGTTAAAGCTCTATTAACTTGTAAGAAAATGTGTGCTTGTGAGCCCTGATTCTTGCCTTCTGATTTGACTTGGAAGATTCCCCTATGCATGGAAGAACACTGAACATATGGTTCTCAATCACAGTCATAGAATCATAGAGAGGAGGAGGCTATCTAATTCAACTCATGTTTGAAGCCAGAACTCCACCATGCCTCTTCTTGAAGGCCTTGAATGATGGAGAATCCACTCCTTCCAGGCAGGCAATTCTTTGGGCAGCTACATACACACACACACACACACACACACACACACACACGTATATATGTGCATATGCATATACATATACACATACACGTACACATACACATGCACATACACATGCACATGCACATGCACACACACATACACATACACATACAGGCATACTATTTTTTTAAAGAATCTTTGTTCTTCACAACAAGGCCTAACTTAATTCTCTTGCCTTATTAAACACTATTACTTTTTCTATACTCTACAGGTCAGTCAAACTCATCATTTCCTCTGTTCTTCACCTAAGGTACTCCATCTCCCATTTCTGTGCTCTGCCATTGGTCATTGCCTGGAATGTAGGGTTCTCTCTTCACCTCTGCCTCATAGAATTAATTCTTCTTTCCTTCAAGACACAGTTCAGGTAACACCTTCTGCACCCAAGACATAACTCTTTTTGTTTCACGGACTCCTCTGGCCATCTGGCATAGCTGGGGCTGATTTTCAGTTTTGATAATACCAAATCATTAGTTGTATCCCAGCATCCTAGAGACCCCACTATTACTTTTTTACTATATGATCTCCTTGAGCCATTTTGCTACTTTTTTCAATTTTGCCTACTCTGAATGATTGAAAGATAGAATATCTATTTTCAAAATTTGTGGTAATATCAGTGCCAGTGGCAGTATAGTTCTTATGGTCAAGATTTACTAAGTCTGGGCAGAGGCCCAGACACTGACCCTGGGCAGTGCAGAGGCCCGAATGCCACAGCTCAGGCCTGATCAACATGGCAACAAGACAAGGGCCTCTGCCAGGCCTATCACCTCAGGGCTGGGATTGGATGGAACAGAGTGAAAGTCAAATGCAGGGCCCCTGGCAGGGGCAGCAGCTACTCCAACCCATAGCCTGGAAATTTAAAAAGCCCATATCTGTACCTCCAAGGACCAGGATGGCAGAGTGAACCCCAGCTGCTCCAATACACACCTCTGACCCTGAAAACATAGTAATTATTGCCCCAGGGCAAAACCTTAAACAGTAAAGGCTTGGGAACCCTAGAGGAAAGGTGTGGCTAGGGCCCTGCCTTAAAATGGGTAAAAAGCAGACTGCAAAGACAAAGACTCAGGAATCTTACTATTGTGAGAGGGAGGAACCAAATTCAGAGGGAGACAGTGTTGACTCCACACCCACAGCTGAAGCCTCAAGAGGGAACAGGTCTCAAGCACAGAAAACATTCTTAGATGAGCTCAAAAGGAACTTTGCAAACCAAATCAGAGAGAGAGAAGATAAAATGAATAATTCTTTTAAAATTAAAATTGCAAAATTAGAAAAACATTACAAAGAAGAAAACAGCTCCTTAAAAAGAAAAATGTGTGATATGGAAAAGGAGCTCCAAAAACTAACCAAGGAAAATAATTCTCTAAAAACTAGGATCAACCAAATTGAAATGAATAACTCTAGGAGAAACCAAGAATTAGTCAAACAAAACATCAAGAATAAAAAATTAGAAAAAGAGGTAAAATATCTCAATGGAGAAATAATTGACCTGGAAAACAGATCCAGGAGAGTAATCTGAGTATCACTGGCCTACTGGAAAATCATGATGAAAAAATGAGCCTAGACAACATCTTCCAAGAGCTCATCAAGGAAAATTGCCCTGACATACTAGAACCAAAGGGTAAAATAGGAATTGAGAAAATCTATTGGTCACCTCCTGAAAGAGAACCCAAACTGATAAATCTGTGAAATATTGTGGCTAAACTCTAGAACTACCAAGTAAAGGAGAAAATACTACAAGAGGCCAGAAAGAAACAGTTCAAATATCACAGAACCACGGTGAGGTTCACATAGGATTTGGCAGCCTCTACACTGAAAGATAACAGGAAGTGGAATACAATTTTTCACAAGGAAAAAGAGCTTGGGTTACGACCAAGGATCACATGCCTAGCAAAACTGAACCTATTCCAGGCAAGGAGATAGTCATTCAAGGATATAACAGATTTCCAGACTTTCTTGATGAAAAAGCCAGAGCTCAATGGAAAATTCAACCTCCAATTACAAGACTCAAGAGAGACATAGAAAGGTAAACAAGGAAAACACACACACACACACACACACACACACACACACACACACACACACCATTATTTAATAAGAGCAAACTATTTATAGGTAGAGGGCATGGGTATAAATTATGCAAAATAATGATAAAAAAAACCTTATTAAGAGCTACAAAGGGACTGCAATGGAAGAGGAAAGAATGAAGTGGAAAAGGGTAAATTATGCCACACAAAGAGACATAAAAACAATATAGTAGAGGGAAAGAAGGGAGGGAAATGAGCATTATATGAGCTTTACCCTCATTGGTGCTGGTGCAAGGAGGGAATAACACAACCAGTTAAGCATAGGACTCTATCAAGAAGAAACACAAAATGTTTCATAATAGAGGGAAGAGGGGAAGGAGAAGAGCTTTGCATGAGTTCTGTTCTTGTCAATATTGGTTCAAAGAAGAAATAACATACTACACTAAATATAAAATATATCCTAAAGGCAGTAGGAAGGGGGAAGGGCTACAAAACAGGGGTGGTTGTTAGAAGGGAGGGAAGAAGTAAGAGGGAAGGGGAGGAAAAGGGAGGGGGACTGATAAGAAGGGAATACTGAAGGAGGTGGTGGTCAAAAGGAAAACTCTTAAGGAGGGGAAGGGAGAAGAGGAGAAAAATAAAAGCATAAACAGAGGAGGGAATAGGATGGAGGGAAAGAGACAGATAGTAATCATAACTGTGAACGTGAATGGGATGAACTCTCCCATAAAACGGAGTTGGATAGCAGAATGGATTAAAAACCATAATCCTACAATATGCTGTTTATAAGAAACACATCTGAAACAGAGGGATACACACAGGATAAAGGTAAAAGGCTGGAGTAAGATATATCATGCCTCAGCTAAAGTAAAATAAGCAGGGGTAGCAATCCTTATCTCAGATAAAGCAAAAGCAAAAATTGATCTAATTAAAAGAGATAAGGAAGGAAACTATACCCTGCTAAAAGACACCATCAAGAGTGAAACAATATCATTACTTAATATATATGCACCAAGTGGTATAGCATCTAAATTCCTAGAGGAGAAGTTAAAGGAATTAGAGAAAGAAATAGACAGCAAAACTATACTAGTGTGGGACCTTAATCTTCCCCTCTCTGAACTCGATAAATCTAACCTCAAAATAAACAAGAAAGAAGTTAAGGAGGTGAATAGAATCTTAGAGAGGGTAGGTATGATAGATCTCTGGAGAAAACTGAATGGGGATAAGAAGGAATATACCTTCTTCTCAGTGGTACATGGCACATACACAAAAATTGACCCATGTACTAGGACATAAAAACCTCACAATTCAGTGCAGAAAGGCAGAAATAGTAAATGCATCATTCTCAGATCATGATGCAATAAAAATCATATGCAATAAAGGGCCATGAAAAGATAGACTAAAAACTAATTGGAAACTAAACAATTTAATCCTAAAGAATGAGTGAGTCAAACAAGAAATTATAGAAACAATCAGTACCTTCATTCAAGAGAATGACAATGATGAGACAACATACCAAAATTTGTGGGATGCAGCAAAGGCAGTTCTTAGGGGAAGTTTTATATCCCTGAGTGCATACATGAATAAATTAGAGAAAAGGGAGGTCAACTAACTGGGCATGCAATTGAAAAATCTAGAAAAAGAACAAATTGAAAATCTGCAATTAAAATACTAAATTAGAAATAATGAAAACCAAAGGAGAGAGTAATAAAATTGAAATTAAGAAAACTAATGAGGGGTGGCTAGGTGGTGCAGTGAGTAGAGCGCTGGCTCTGGAGTCAGAAGGACCTGAGTTTGGATCCGGCCTCAGACACTTAACACACACACAAACAGAAACCTAGTCGTGTGACCTTGGGCAAGTTACTTAACCCTAATTGCCCTCCAAAAAGAAAAAAAAAACTATTGAATTAATAAATGAAACTAAGAGCTATGAAAAAACCAATAAAATTGATAGACCCTTAGCCAATATGATAAAAAAAAGAAAGAAGAAAGCCAAATTATGAGTATCAAAATGAAAAGGGTGAATCTACCTCCAATGAAGAGGAAGTTAAAACAATAATTAGGAATTATTTTGCCAAATTATATGCACATAAATTTGACAATCTTAATGAAATGGATGAATATTTATAAAAATATAAGCTGCCTAGATTAATTAAAGAGGAAGTAAATTATTTAAATAACCCCATATCAGAAAAAGAAATTGAACAAGCCATCAGTGAACTCCCTAGGAAGAAATCTCCAGGGCCAGATGGATTTACTAGCAAATTCTATCAAACATTTAAAGAACAATTGATTCCAATACTCTACAAACTATTTGGGAAAATTAGTGAAGAAGGAGTCCTACCAAATTCTTTTGATGACACAAACATGGTACTGATACCTAAATCAGGAAGAGATAAAATGGAAAAAGAAAATTATAGACCAATTTCCCTCATGAATATACATGCAAAAGTTCTAAATAAAATGTTAGTAAAAGGACTACCACAACTTATCACAAGAATAATACACTTTGATCAGGTAGGATTTATTCCAGGAATGCAAGGAAGATTTAAGGAAAACCATCAGTATAATTGATCATATCAATAACAAAACTAGCAGAAGCCACATGATTATCTCAATAGATGTAGAAAAGACTTTTGACAAAGTACAACATCCATTCCTATTAAAAACACTAGAAAGGATAGGAATAAATGGAACCTTCCTTAAAATAGTAAGTAGCATCAATTTAAAGCCATCAGCAAGTATTATATGTAATGGGGATATCCTAGAAGCATTTCCAATAAGATCAGGGGTAAAACAAGGGTGTCCACTATCACCCCTTTCATCCAATCTGGTACTAGAAACGTTAGCAGTAGCAATTAGAGAAGAAAAAGAAATCAAAGGAATCAAATTAGGCAAAGAAGAAACCAAGTTATTACTCTTTGCAGATGATATGATGATATATTTAGAGAATCCTAAAGAATCAAGTCAAAAACTACTTGAGACAATAAATAAATTTGGCATAGTTGCAGGTTATAAAATAAACCCACATAAATCTTTGGCATTCCTGTATATTTCTAATGAAATCCAACAGCAAGAGATAGAAAGAGAAATCCCATTTAAAGTTACTGTAGACATTATAAAATATTTGGGAATCTACCTGCTAAAACAAACCCAGGACCTATATGAACATAACTACAAAACACTTTTCACACAAATAAAGTCAGATCTAACTAATTGGAAAAACATCAATTGCTCATGAGTGGGCTGAGCTAATATAATAAAAATGACAACTTTACCTAAATTAAATTACATATTTAGTGCCATACCAATCAATTTACTAAAAAATCACTTTATAGAACTACAAAAAATAGTAACAAAATTCATTTGAAAGAAAAAAAGGTCCAGAATATCAAGGGAATTAATGAAAAGAAATGCTAGGGAAGGTAGACAGATTTTAATCTGTATTATAAAGCAGCAGTCATCAAAACTACTTGGTACTGGCTGAGGAATAGAGCAGTGGATCAATGGAATAGATTGGGTAGATGAGACTCAGCAGTCAATGACTATAATAATCTACTCTTTGATAAACCCAAAGACCTTAGTTTTGGGGATAAGAACTCACTATTTGACAAAAACTGCTGGGAAAACTGGAATATAGTATGGCAGAAACTGGGCATAGGCCATTACCTAACACCATATACCAAAATTAAGTCTAAATGGGTACATGATCTAGGTACAAAGGCTGATACTGTAAGCAATCTGGGAAAGCAAGGAATAGTTTATCTGTTAGATTTATGGAGAGGGGAAGACTTTATGACCAAACAAGAATTAGAGAGCATTATAAAAATGCAAAATGGATAACTTTGATTACATGAAATTGAAAAGCTTCTGTAACTAACAAAGCCAATATAACTAAGATTAAGAGGGAAGTGGGAGATTGGGAAAGACTTTTTACAACTAATGTCTCTGATAAATGCCTCATTTCTAAAATATACAGAGAATTGAGTCAAATCTATAAGAATACAAGTCATTCCCCAACTGATAAATGGTCAAAGGATATGAACAGGCAGTTCTCAGAGGAAGAAATTAAAGATATCTATAAGCATATGAAAAAAATGCTCTAAATCACTATTGATTAGAGAAATGCAAATCAAAACAACTTTGAGGTACTACATCTCACTGGTCAGATTGGCTAAGATGACAAAACAGGAAAATGATAAATGCTGGAATGGATGTGGAAAATAGAACACAAATACATTGCTGGTGGAGTTGTGAACTTATCCATTCTGGAGAGCAATCTGGAACTATGCCCAAAGGGTTATAAGTAATTTCATACCCTTTCACCTAGCAATACCACTTCTAGGGTTGTATCCCAAAGAGATCACAGAAGCAGGAGGAAGACCCATATATACAAAAATATTTATAGCAGCTCTTTTTGTGGTGGCAAAGAATTGGACATTAAGGGGATGTCCATCAATTGGGGAATGGCTAAACAAGTTGTGGTATATGAATGTAATGGAATACTATTGCGTCATAAGAAATGAGGAGCAGATGGACTTCATATTTACCTGTAGAGGCTTATATGAACTGATTCTGAGTGAGAAGAGCAGAACCTGGAAAAATTTGTACACAATTACAAATACAACGTATGTGTGATGACAACTTTGATAGACTGGACTCTTCTCAGAAATGCAGGGATACAAGCAAACTCCTAAAGACTCATGATGGACAGAGATGCCTACATTCAAAGAACTAGAAAGAACAGAGTTTGAATGCAGATTGAAGCAAATTACCTGTTCCCTTTCTTTTTCTTGTTTGGTTTTGTTTCCTCTTTCCCATTGTTCATTCCATCTGATACACTCTTTCTCTATAAACTGACCAATGTCTAATGTGAAAGTATCTGCAAATTCTATACCTGATTGTATTCCACCATTGGGGGGGGGCAGGGGAAAGAGGGGAGGGAGGGGAAGAAAATTTGAAACTCAAAGAGCTGGGGAACTGAATCTTGTAAACTCAAAGTAAACGAACAAATTAATAAAGACAAAAAAAAATATTAAGTCTGGTCAATGCCTTTTACAACCCTGGAACAGACAAGTTTAAAGATAATAGTACATTTATGTAGCCCTTACTGTGTGCCATGAAAAATGCTAAATGTTTTACAAATATCTCATTTGATCCTCACAACAACCCTGGAAAGTACGTGTTGTTTTTATCACCCTTTTATATATGAGGAAACTGAGGCAAACAGAAATTAAGTGATTTGCCAGGGTCACACAAGCTACTAAGTGTCTGTGGATGGATTTGAACTTAGGCTTTCCTGGCTCCAGACCCAGCCTTCTATCCACTGCACCACCCAGTTGCCTTGGTAGTTTCTACCACCCTGATGGACTTTTCTAGTCCATTTAAGATGGTATTATGCTGGCTGGTAATAGCCTTATTCAATTGAAGTTATCAGTGGCAGTGGGCCCCTTCTCAGAATGTTTTTAAATGAATAAAAGAAAATATGTAAGATTACCATGGAAACCAATTATATCAAAATACAGGTGTAATTTTTTCCCCATCTAAGTTCATGGACTCCCTGAAATCTGTCCATGGACCACAGGTTAAAAATCTCAGTTCTACAGAAAGCCTTTTCTGATCCCTCCGACAGCTAGTGTCCTTTCTCCTCCACTACATTGTATTTATTTCATTTTTTTTCTGTACATACTTATATAGATATGTTGTCTTCCCCAACAGAAAGGAAGCACTTTGAAAGCAGTGATTGTTTCCTATTAGGTCTCTGCATTCACAGGGTTTGGCACATAGTAAGCACTCAATAAATGTTTGTTTATTGATAAATTGATGGATTTCATAGAGTCAGGCAATATCTGCCTCTCTGTAACTCAAAATCATTCACATGACTGTAGTTATCATGAATGTTCTCTATAAAACATTTTATAATCTATTTGAAAAAAAAAAACCAATGAACTTAAGCATCAAAAACATGAGTATTTTAAAATAAAATAAGAATAAATATTTAATAAAAAGGACAGGAAAGATTATTGCATGTGAAATTGTGAACTTACATTATATAGTTTTATACAAATTCAATATGACATTAACAAACTTCCCCTCTTTATATATATTCCCTGCTGAACTTCCTTCTCCTCTCTTCTGTGTATTCTAAATATTTCATTGATGCTCTTTGTTTTTCATACCTCTCATCACCCATTAATTTCTCTCCTAAACAAAAGCCTCTCTTGTAACTATAAAGTATTGTCAAACAAAGCAATTGTGGCTCATTGTCCCTGCCTGCATCTCTAGATTATCACCTCTCTGCCAAGCTTCAGGAAACATTCTTCATCATTAATCTTCTAAATAGGTGCTGCATTGATTGGAACCCGGGATTCTTTTAAAGTTGTTTTCCTTTATATGGATGCGTAGGTTGTTCTCCTGGTTTTGCTCACTTCACTCTGCATTAGTTCATACACATCTTCCAATGTCTATGAATTCTTCAAATTCATCACTTCTTTATGCACATTTCTTACTCTATTATATTCTTATATCATGGTTAGTTCAGCCATTCTTTAAGCACAAAGTATCCACTTTGTTTCCCATTCTTTGTGGTAGAAATAAATGTTACATTGAATATCTCTTTCTACAAGAGATGTTTCATACTATCTTTGACTTCTTTAGGCTATGTGCCCAGTAGAGAGACCTATATGTCAAAGTATATGAACAATTGAGTCACTTACATAATTCCACATTAATTTCCAGAACCATTGGACTAACTTACTTTGTTCTTCATGAAATCAGACTGACTCTTGGTCATAATTTCCCCTTTAAGTACTTATAGACCATCCCTTTTATAGAGTGTTCTGGAATTCTTGCCAAGGATCAAAATCAGGTTCACTAGCCTGTGGTAGAAAGAATCCAGCTTTGATGCTTCAAAAAAAAATGGAACATTTGCCCATCTCCAATCTCATGGCACTTCTCTCATTTTCCTATGATCTTTCAAAAATCCCTGACATCATTTCATCAATCACATCTGCAAAAGTTTTTAGTACTCTGGGTTACAATTTGTTCAGTCCTGGTGGCTTTAATTCATTGAGGGTGGTTTGATGTTTTTCTCAGTCATCATGTGTTTCAACTCCACATTAATCATTTTTGTTTCATCCTTCCCCAGTCTGAAGATCATAGTCCTTGGAAAAGAAAACAGAAGCTAATATGAGTCGTGTAGTTTTTGCCTTCTTTACTCATCTAATATTGTTGAGTTGTCCACAAGCCATTTCTATTTTACTTAGTATTTATTGAAGGTCTCAACTTCTACTAGGCTTTATATAGACTACCTTCAATAATCTTACAGGACTGTTGTTAGGGGTATGCCTGACACTAGCATCCTATAATAAATTCAAGTTAAATTTTGGAATGAAATTAGGCACTCATAAGTCACCGAAGTTAATAGGAAGAGGTTTACTTAGCCCTAATATCAACCATATCCAAGCACGTAGCAGCATTTAACTTTCATAGTCTCTGTAACCTTCATTTCCATATAGAAACATATCTTCAGACATTCACAAAGTTGGAGGGGCCTCAACTCCACATGCATGGGTCATTTTTGACATAAAAAATGATAGTTTATTTTTTCCCAGTTGCATGTAAAAACAATTTTAACATTAGTTTTTTTGAGTTCCAAATTCTCTCCCTCCCTTTCTTCCCCCTTCCCTTAGCCAGTAAATAATTTAATATAGACTATACATATTCAGTCATGTAAAATATATTGCCATATTGGTCATGTTATGAAAGAAAACATAGACCCTGCCCCAATAAAAAAATAAAGAGAAAAATAGTATCCTTTGACCTGCATTCAGATTCCATCAGTTCTTTCTCCAGAGGTGGATAACATTTTTCATTTTGAGTTCTTCTAAATTGTCTTAAACCATTGTATTGCTGAGAATAGTTAAGTCATTCATAGTTAATTATTGCATAATATTGCTGTTTCTGTGTAAGATGTTCTCTTGGTACTGCTCACTTCACTTTGTATCAGTTCATGTAAGTCTTTCCAGGTTTTTCTAAAATCATCCTCCTTGTCATTTTTTATAGCATAATAATATGCTATCACAATCACATACTACAGCTTCCCAAATTGATGGCCATTCCCTCAATTTCCTTTTCTTTGCCACCACAAAAAGAGCCTCTATAAATCTTTTTGTACAAGTAGGTCCTTTGCCCTTTTAAAAAAATCTCTTTGGGATACAACCCTAGTAGTGGTATTGCTGGATCAAAGGGTATGCACAGTTTTATAGACCTTTGGCTATAGTTCCAAATTTCTCTCCTCAATGGTTGGATCAGTTCACAACTCCACCAACAATGCATAGTGTTCCAATTTTCCCACATCCTCTTCAACATTTATCATTTTTTTTCATATTAGCCAATTTTATATATGTGAAATGGTACCTCAGAGTTGTTTTAATTTGCATTTTTCTAATCAAGAGTGACTTAGAAGAACTGAGCCTGAATCCTGATGGAAGCAAACTAAATGATCTTGTTCTTCTCATTGTTTGGTTTTACTTCTTCCTTACCATCTTTCATCCCACCTAGTACAATATGCCTTTGTAATTGGAATAATGTTTAATATGAATGCATTTGCAGACCCTATACTGTACTATATGCTGTCATGAGGGGAGGGGGAGGGAAGTAAAGGAAATTTGAAAATCAAGGAACTATGGAATTGAATCTTGTTAACTGAAACTAAACTAATAAATTAATTAAAAAAAAAAGAAATTGATAGTCTAGGACCCCAAAGTCCCAGAAAGAGGAGGGTCACCAGACTATCAGCCCTCCTTCTAGCTCAGTCTTGTAGCCATTAATCAAGGAAGCAACCCCCTTCAAGATATGACATGGTAGCTTTCATCCTTAGCAACCATTACTACTAAAATATCATTAGAAAGAAAAATTCTTAACCCCAAAGTGCTTAGTAATGTCCAATGATCCAGATATAGCCTTATCAGTGGAAATGATATTAAGATACATTATCATCTGTTTTGACATTGTGCCTTCCACTATTAGAATGTGAACTCCTTGAAAGCATATAGGCTATTTTGATTTTCTGTTTGTATCTGTATTTAACACAGTGCTTAATAAATAGTTTTCCATCCAAAAAAAAAAAAAGAGTGACTTAGAAATTTTTTCATGTGGCTATAGATAGTTTTGATGTCTTCTGAAAATTATCTGTTCATATCCTTTAACTATTTACATTTTTATAAATTTAATTAGTTCTCTATATATTTGAGAAATGAGGCTTTTATTAGAGATACTTGCTGTAAAATTTTCCCCTCCCCCCCCAGCTTTCTGCTTTCCTTTAATCTTGGCTGGATTGGTTTTATTTGTTCAAAACCTTTTTAATTTAATATAATCAAAATTATTCATTTTACATCTTATAACTTTCTCTTATTTGGTCATAAATTCTTCCCTTATCCCTAGATCTGACAGGTAAACTGTTCCATGACCCTCTAATTTACCCAATGCATGGGTTTTCTTATGAATTTAGGTAAACAGGAAGCTGTGACAAGGGAGACAGGGGCCAATCAGGACCCAAAGAGAGCTTTGCTATCTTTTAAGGAAAATAAATTCCTAATGTGGGATTCAATGAACCCTGTTACTTTCACAAAGGTATCTCTTCTTTATATTTGTCCTCATTTACCTATCTTTGCTTCTATCTTGATGACATAAAATAATTCAGATCCTATCTCCTTCCATGCTGTGTTAGATCTCTGTTCATCAAATATGACACTAAAAAATGAGGTCACCAGGCTAAAGGCAGCAAACTCCCCATATTTATTCTTCCTGTCAAGGGAAACAGATGACAACGAGAAAGCTGAATGAAGATTTGCATAGCATATCTTCTGTATATCATTTCTACCTTCAGCTAGACAGATGTTGGTTGATCTGTTCTGTTGTTATTGTTGTTCAATTGTTTCAATCATGTTCAACTCTCCGTGACCCCATTTGGGTTGTCTTGGCAAAGATACTGCAGTGGTTTGCCATTTCCTTCTCCGGCTCATTTTACAGATGAGGAAACTGAGGTAAATGAGGTTAAGTGACTTGCCCCGGGTCACACAGATAGTAAGTGTCTGAGGTCAGATTTGAACTCAAGTTTTCCTGACTCCAGAGCTGGCATTCTATCCACTGTGCTACTTAGCTGCCCTGATCTGTTCTAAAGGATCATCTGAAACCTAAAACCTCCCATCACCTCATCCCTATGCCTAACTTAGATCCCGTTTTCCTTTTTTGTGCCTCTCTTTGATTCTTGGGTGACTAAGATGATGACAATGGCCTTTGCTGGGACTGACTTTTACACATGGATTAAATAGGTGGTCACCAAAAGAGTGAGGTTTGTAGGATTCGGTGCTATCTTAAAGTTTCAGTATTCGGTATCAGATGAGAATTTAGAGAGCGTCATGTCAATCCCCTCCCCCAGCCCCATTTTTCCCATGAGGAAATTGAGAGACCATTTGGCAGAAAAAAAGATTTATTTCTGCACTGGGTTAAAAGATAGACTAGGTGACTTTGAAGATCCCTTCCCATTCAAAGAGTCTTTGATTTATTGTATCAGTGCCTGAAATTCCAACCATCTGAGTAATTTCTTTGAATTAAGGTATTGTACCTTCAAAAACTCTTGTTAAAATGCACCTAACATATTACTTGAGGCAGCTAGATGGTTGAAGGGATAGAGTGCTGGGCCTGGAGTCAGGAAGACCTGAGTTCAAATCTGGACTCAGATACTTTGTGACCTGGGTAAGTCATTTAACCTCTCTTTGACTCTGTTCTGGTTTTTTTTTTTTTTTTTTGGAGGGGGAAAGGCAGGGCAATTGGGGTTAAGTGACTTGTCCAAGGTCAAACAGCTAGTAAGTATCAAGTGTCTGAAGCCAGATTTGAACTCAGGTCTTCCTGACTCCAGGGCTGGTGCTCTATTCACTGTGCCACCTAGCTGACCCCTCTCTTTGACTCTATAGAAGGAAATGTCAAACTACTGAAATATCCTAGCCAAAAAAAAACAACAACAACCCATGGGTATAGGGTCATGAAGAGTCAGACAGGTCTGAAGAATCGAACAGCAACAATATAGTACCTGGCAGTGGGAAAGGAAGGGGAAGAGAAGAGGAAATATAGATCATGAATTTCCCAACATGCACCATAGTACTAGCAAGGATTATTTTATTATGTAAAAATCAGATTGGAAAAAATAGAAGGAAGGGATCTTAAGGAAGAGAATACATACAACAGATCAGAAAAAAGGCCATGGTGACGCCTAAAAGAAGGGTCCAGGGGAGTGCAATTATGAGGAGCTACATGAGGACAATGACCATTTAAATAAACTAAAAAGGAGTTTTTTTTGGGGGGGGCATATCTAAAAGGAAGAAGGAAAGTTATCACAGAAGCACTTCACCTACTTGACAGTTTTGTCAAAGCCCTCAGTTCTTCCTCTACTTTCAGTCAGGAGGCCCATTACAGAAGCAGGTCAGCCAGGAAAACTACTGGGATCTTCAACTGAGCAGGAAGCCTTCCCTGACTGACTTCATCTGACTGATGTAGGATGAAAAAAATCAAACAAGCATTTATTAAGGGCCCACTATATATAGGACCCCTATAATGAAAAACAGTTTGCTGTGGGGATTAGAGGATCAGCTTCAGAGTCAGGATAACCTGGATTCGAGTTCCGCCTATAATACATGCACATTGGTTGTATAATTCTAGGCAGGTCCCTTAACCTTGCAGTATCCCAGGCAATCTTTAAGACTTTAAATTGTAGAAAAGTTACTGACCTGAATTTGTAGAAGGATTTTGTAGAACTCACAGGAACTTCCTATACTTACAAAATCATAGCTTCTAATTAATTAGTCGATAACCATTTATTAAGTGCTTACTATGTATCAGGCACTGTGTTAAGTGCTCTAGATACAAAAAAAAAGGAAAAGACAGTCCCTCCCCTCAAGGAACTTATAATCTAATAGGAGAGATGACATGAAAACAAATAGATACAAAGCTGTGTGTGTGTGTGTGTGTGTCTGTGTGTGTGTGTGTCCACATATATATGATAAATAGGAAACAATTAAAAGAAGGAAAGCAGTGGAAGTAAGAGGGATTAAGGGAAGGCTTCTTTGGTACCTCATCATGGTGTGGGGAAGACCCAGAGTGCTTGCTTGAAGGCTGTGACAGTGGGAAGCAAGTCCTAGGAAGGTCGCAGAAAACTGTAAAGTTTTGGAGTACGGGGGCGGAGCCAAGATGGCAGAGTAGAAACAGCTCATCCAAGCCACTCTGCCCCCAGATTCCCCCCAAACTATGTAAAAGGGGACGCTGAACAACTTCTGGAGCCCCAGCACCCACAGAACAACACAGAGAAGCTAACCTCCCACTGAGGACAGCCCAGCAGCCCTGCAGGAAGGACCAGTGCAAGCGGTCTGGGAGCCAGCAGTGCGCAACACGCAGAGCGCAGGAAGCGGAGCTGAGCAGAGCCCAGGTCCGCGTGAGCCGAGGTTTTAGCCCCAGGGCAGCAGGGCCAGCAGCCGGCTGGAGGAACCCAGAACACCAGCAGCTGTGGCGACTCCAGAATTATCAACATAGACATGCCTAGGACAAAGTAAGAGGTTAGTGGCCTATGGACTTTGGGACCTGTATTTGGGGGAATGCGTCGGCTCCCTCCCCTGGGGGCTAGAAGCCGCTGAGGAGACACGCCATTTTGTAGTTTTCAGAGGCAGCTCCAGCTCTTGGCCTGCAATTAATTGTAGGGAGATCCAGCGATCAGTCTTGGGGGGTAATCGCTCTTGCTTTAACCTCCCTGGATCTGGATTGTGATCTAGGGTGGAAGTCGTGGTGGGTTTACAGCTTGCCAGAAACGGAAGTTGCCCCCCCACACGTTTGGGACGAAAATTCCTCTATCTGGCCTTAAAGCCATAGTGTGGCAACAAGCCCAAAAGTCAAGCAATTAAGTGGCAACATGCCAAGGCAAAGGAAACAGAAAAATGCAACCCTAGACTCCTATTTTGGGGGCATAGAGCAGGAAAAGGACTGTGAGGTCAGAAGTCCTGCTCCAAAAGCCCCAGGGGAAAACATGAGTGGGTTGCAGGCCATACAGGACCTTAAGAAGAACTTTAAAAATCAAATAAGAGAAGTGGAGGAAAAATTGGAAAGAGAAATGAGAAGGATGCAGGAAAAGTATGAAATGAGGGTCAACAGCCTGAGGAAAACAACACCTTAAAAAATAGACTAACTCAAATGGCAAAGGAGGCCCAAAAGGGCAATGAGGAGAAGAATGCCTTAAAAAGTCGAATTTGCCAGATGGAAAAAGAATCTCAAAAGTTCACTGATGAGATTCATTCCTTCAGACTTAGACTGGAGCAAATGGAAGCTAGTGACTTTATGAGAAATCAAGATGCTGTTAAGCAGATCCAAACAAATGAAAGATTAGAAGGCAATGTGAAATATCTCATGGGAAAAACCACTGACCTGAAAATAGATCCAGGAGAGACAATTTAAAAATTATTGGACTACCTGAAAGCCATGATCAAAGAAAGAACCTAGAAATCACCTTTCAAGAAATTCTCAAGGAAAATTGCCCTGATGTTTTAGATCCAGAGGGTAAAATAGAGGTTGAAAGAATCCACAGATCACCTCCTGAAAAAGATCCCAAAAAGAAAACTCCCAGGAATATTATAGGCAGGTTCCAGAATCCCCAGATCAAGGAGAAAATACTACAAGCGGCCAGGAAGAAACAATTTCAATATTGTGGAAACACAATCAGAATAACCCAGGACCTGGCAGCTTCTACACTGAGGGATCGAAGGGCATGGAATATGATATTCCAGAGGGCAAAAGAACTGGGAATGAACCCAAGGGTCACCTACCCAGCAAACTGAGTATTTTGTTTCAGGGGAAAATATGGTCATTCAGTGGAATAGAGGACTTTCAAGCATTCTTGAGGAAAAAAACAGAATTGAATAGAAAATTTGACATCCAGACACAAGAAGCAAGAGATGCCTGAGAAGGCAATCAGGGAAAAGAAATCAAAAGGAACTTATCAAAGTTGAACTATTCATATTTTTATATGGAAAAACAATAACTGTGAGTGATATCTTTCTCACTATGAAAATAATGGAAGAAGGGTGTGTGGTCATATGAATACATATGTGAATGTGTGTATATGGATAGAGGGCATAGGTTGAATTTGTTGGGAAGGGAGAATACTCAAGGGATGGAATTATGAGGTGAGAGAGGAAAGTGGCAAGAGGAGATGGGGAAAGACAGGGTAGGGTAAACTCTCTCATGTAGAAGAAGCAAGGGGAAGTGGTTGCAAGGGAGGGGGAGAATAGGAAGGCAAAAAGGCAAAACCATATTCTCAGTGAATTTGGTTCAGGGAGAGAATGACATACATACTAAATGGGATATCTCAACCTGCAGCAGAATAGGGGGAAGGGGGATGAGAGGAGGGATGATTGATGGGAGGGCATCCTTGGGGTGAGGGGAGGTTGGAAGTACTCACTATAGAAGAAGGACAGGATCATGTAGGGAATGGACCAGGTGGGGGGTGGGATGAGTGGGAGGGAATTATAAGCAGCCTTGTACAATATATCTACTATGATAATGTTTTGCATAGCTAGACATGTACAACATGTACTGAATTACTTATCTCCCAAGAGGGAATGGGTGACAAGGGAGGAAGGAAATGGATCTGAAATTCGAGGTCTTAAGATTAAATGTTTCAAATATTAAAAAATAAACAAACAAACAAAAAAAAAGTTTTGGAGTGCAAGATGAGGAATAGATCATACATCTCTTGTCCAACCAGGCTAAGTTCATAGAAACTCATCACCAAGGTTAGCTGCAAGCTAATGATTTTTTTTTTTACTATAGTCAATAAGTCAGTCAATTAAAAAGTATTTATTAAAGACTTATTCTTGGGGTGGCTAGGTGGCGCAGTGAGTAGCGCGCCGGCCCTGGAGTCAGGAGGACCTGAGTTCAGATCTGGCCTCAGACACTTAACACACACACACACACACAAAAAACTAGCCGTGTGACCTTGGGTAAGTTACTTAACCCCAATTACCCTCCAAAAAAGCAAAAAGCAAAAAAACAAATAAAGACTTATTATATACTAAGCACTATACTAAGTCCTTGGAAATACCAAGAAAGGCAAAAACAATTCCTACCCTTGAGGAACCCACATTCTAGTAAAGGAGACATGATGCAAACTACATGCATACAAGAAATAAATGGAGTAGATTGAAAAGAAATTCAGAAGGAGGGCACTTGTGGTGGGGGGGACTGGAAAAGTCTCCTAAAGAAAGTGGGATTTGAGCAAAGTTTTGAAGGAAGCTAGGGAAAAACCAAGAGGTGGAAGTAAAGAGTGAGAGCATTCCAGGAACAAAGGTCAGCTAGTTAAAATGCACTAAGATGAGACATGGTACATCATATTGGAGGGATAGAGAGGAGGAGACCAGTGTAATTGGACTGTAGATATGTGTTGGGGGGCTGGTGTAAAAAGTACAAAGACTGGAAAGGTAGGACAGGATAAAATTATAAGGAGCTTTAAACACCAAATGAAGGACTTTATATTAGATCCTTGAAGATCCCTGTTGAGCAATCCACTAGAGTTTAATAAGGAGGAGGATGACATGTTGAGAACTGTGTTTTAGGAAAGTCACTTTGGCATCTGAGTGGAGGATGGGATGAAGTAAAGGGATACATGAAGCAAGGTGACCAGCCAGAAGATTATTAGAATAGCCTAGCTAAAAGATGGTGAGATCCTAAGCTAAGGTGGTAGTTGTATGAATGGAGGGCAAGAGAGATGTTATGAAGGAAGAAACAAGAAGATTTGCAATGGATTGGATAGGTGAGACAAGTGAGGAGTCAAGTATGGTGCCAGGGCTTCAAGCCTGGGTGACTAGCAGAGTGGCAGCATTCTAGACAATAATAAAGAAGATATTCAAGTGATGTGAGAAGAGGAGGGAGTTCCTGCAGAATAGCCTTGATTTTTTTTTGGTGAAGTATGAATTGGGGTACTACATCTCTTAGAAACCGAGGCAAAGCTGGAATGAGAAGATAAAGGAAAATTGGAGTTCATAAATATGAAATTATGACATTTGTGGGTGATGGCAAGATCAAGGATATGACCATCTCTATGTGTAGCTAGTTGGAATAGAGAAATAGATCATAGTAATTGAGTAGACTGAAAAACTGGAAAGATATGGTGCTTGAGAGCTTCAACATATGTTGAAGTCTCCCAGTTTGAGGGTAGGAGTTGAGGGTGGAAAGGAAAATTGAGAACCAGACGATTAATTCATTGAACAAGGAAGGATACAGAAACTCTTGAAAGTGTCTGTTAAAGTTTGGAAGAGTTTCTGTCTACATTGGTGAAGGAACTAACCACAGGGAGGAAATCTTGGGTCCTAGAGCTAATAGAATATATGAAAGCATTTGATTAGATGCTGAAGGGGATATAAAAAGATGAATGAGACAGTTTCTGCCTTCAAGGAATTGACAGCTTGGTAGAGTTAATTACATGCAGATGAGGCAGCATATTGGAGCAGAAAGAACCTTGGACTTGGAGTGAGGAGACAGATGTGATTAGGAATCAATGATGACCTCTTTGAGTCTTATTTTCTTAATTTTTAAAATAGAGATAAGAATATATCACAGTATTATTATGGAATCTAAGGTCAATCTGAGGGCATTTTGTCTAAGATTTTACAAAATTGTGGTGTCCTAAGAGACAGACTCCGGGAAGTAGAAAGAAGAGTGAGGGGAAGCATTTAGAGGAAGTCAGCACTTCAATGCCTCCTCAATTTCAGCTAACCTCCCTATAGACTTCGAGAATTTCTTTTTGGTGAGATCAGGGCCTTTTTCTTGATTGAGATCTCAGCTCATTTTCATCTAAAGAGTTCATTCCTTCTTGTATATTTTCTGTTATATTATGATCGATATAATTTTTTTGGTTTCTGTTTTCTCTCTGCTTGGAAAATGTGTTTACTTGTTATTGACTGTTTGTGATGGCTTTTGTATAGCTAGAATTTGGTGGGAAAGAGTCTAACCTGCAAAGGAGGGAGGAAAAAGAAACGAGCATTTATATGTCTCTTACTATGTGCCAAGAACTTTACTAAGTGCCGTACAAATATTATCTCATTTGATCCTCCCAACAATTCTGCAAGGTAGGTGCTGTTATCCCCAATTTACAGTTAAGGAAACTGAGGCAAACAGAGGTTAAGTGACTTCTTATCTAGGGTCTCATAACTTTTAAGTGTCTGAGGCTGGATTTAAATTAGGTGTTCCCAATTCCAGATGCAGTTCTCTACAATGCTGCCTGCTTGCAGAGGTAAGTTTGGGTTATCTTCCCCATTAAGAGATATTGACCAAGTAAGTGATTTACACTTAAAAATTCCACTCTTAGACCAGCAATATTAAGGGGAGCAGACAAGTATAATTCTAGTATGGTATCTTCTCTGAGATGAGAACACAGTGGGCAGACTTGTGGACCTTTCTCATGCTCCCCTCCAGGTAGGAATTGAAGATTCCCTTAGAGGGGAGTTGGACATTGCTTCTTATAGCATAGTGATGGGGTGCTTGGGTGCCTGTGCTTGAACCCCAGTTCCAAAATCACATTTCTCCCTAGCCTCAAATCTCCCTAAGCTCAAAAAACTATCTCAGGCAGTTTCTCTCCAGCTCAAGGGCAGCATGCCCTAGCAAAATACTTACCTCTCGTTCTGATACGGTAGCCAGTTGTACCTATATAATTTAATAGTTTGAACCAGCCATGTACTGACTGAACTGGCTGTGTACTGGGTCATAAAGATATTTACTACTCACTGACCTGTCTTATGTATCCTAGACAGTCATATGTATACTTCCTTAAGTTTATCTTGTCTAATAGGACATTGATGGGGGCAACATGGGCACTTCTCAGTGAGCCCTGACCATTAGTTGACTTACTGACGTTTCAGGCCTAAAATTATACCTCCATGTAGCCCTCCCTTAGGCTATCTCCCAGTGAACTCTGGGTAAAATACCTGAGTGGTAGATATTAAAAGAGTATGTTCCTTTAAGAACTGACCACTCTTTAACCACTCCCTAATCCCACCCTGACACACCTAGTTAGCATATGTAGCACTTGTTTTACTATAGTTTATCCTATATAAACTTTAACTATACACCTCTAAGGTTGCAGATTCCCTAAGAACTCTTTCCTGCTGTATAGTGTAACAATAAATCTTTGCCACCTTGACTTAGAGAATGCTTGAGTCTGTGAATTCATTCCAGGCAACGTTACCCTGGGAACTCTGGTCTTGGGATCCCTGTATCCTTGGGGGGTTCTCCCTCAACATTTCTGGCCCATCATCAATAGTAGTATTCTATCACAGTCATATACCACACTTTGTTCAGCCATTCCTCAATTGAGGGGCATCTCCTTAAGGTCCAATTCTTTGCCACCACAAAAAGAGCTGCTATAAATATTTCTGCACAAAGTGGTCCCTTTCCCTTTTTTGGATCCCTTTGGGATACAGAAAATGTGTTATTAATGAATAGATAAATATGCAAAAAATAAGATGCTAGCAACATATAAAGGTTACAACATGCTACAAGAGATTCAAGAGGGAAAAAGTAACTTCTAATTGGAGGGTCAGGGAATGATTCATGGCAGAGGTGGCATTTGAGAAGGGCATTGAAGGATGCAAAGAATTTTTATAGGTAGCGATAGAAAAGGGTATATTCAGGTATCAACTGGCCTCACAAATAGACAGTAGTCTACTCTATATTGACAATCTATAGCAGTTTTGCTCACTGAGTGCTTATAATTTCTTTTTTTCCTACCAGTTTTGGTGAGGTAAGTATCCATGGTATTAGGGCTATTTTTAACATGAGGAAAGCAGGATGTGGGGAAGTTGAACACTTGCCCATAGTCTAAGAGCCAGAAGATGATTTGAAGTTACATCATTTGACTTCCCCTGCCACAACTTTGGGGGAGTTTATGGCCTGCTGAAGACTTCCTTTTTTCCCTTTCACCCCTTTATTCTTAGTCTCATATTTCCTCCACCAACTCCATGATATCTAATATTTTTCTAACTGAAGGAAGCCTTTTATTCCATACTTGGGACTAAAATTTATTGTACAAATACAGTATAAAATTTATAGTACAAATAAATACAAATTTACCCAATAAACACCTAAATTTTATAGTAGCAAATACCTTTGTCATAAAATTCACAACAAAGGGTGAATGATTCTTAATAAGGTCTTCTCCCAAAACTGGGTTTGTCTTAAAATTAATTAATTAATTTATTTTTAGTTTTTGACATTCACTTCTCTAAGATTTTGAGTTCAAAATTGTTTTTAATATCAGAGGGGGGACAGAATGCCAAGTGATCAAGGAACACCTGGGTGGGAGAAGAAGGTTTAGAGAGAGAGAGTTGGGATCCCCAAGTTAATCTTCCCTTACAATTGTCTGGCCAAACTGGTCACTGGTGATTTGGCAGAGCTGGGAAATTAAATGGACCTACACAGAGTCTTGGTCCTTCTGCTCCCAATAAGCACATCCCTTGTATCCCAATTGATGATCCCAAAGGAAACATTTGCAGTAGAGAATCAAAGAGCCATGACTGCCTCATCCACTGTTTGCCATCTTCCTCCACATAAGAAAGAGACCTGAGAAAAATTTCTGAGCTCCTCAACACTCGCCTAGCCTGCTGAGATGTGTGGTGTCTAGGGAAGCCGTTTCTGTGGCATGGCTTGAATGAATGGTCTAGTCTGTCCTGATCACTGCAACAAAAACATTTGACTTTTAATTAGTGGAAACTGATACATTTCTTTAAAACACACAGATGTAAAAGATTGATTTATGTCTTTATTTTCACATACACACACAGGGACTGTATAATTGAATGGAGTTGAGGGGGGTGGGGAAGAAGGGCTTGGCAGAACCCATCTGGCCTGGCTCCTGTTTAGTACGGATCACTTCCATTCCTGACAGAGAAGCTAATTTGTGAGCTCCACTTACAAACACCATAGGATGTTGTGTAATTATATTGTCCATAAAAGAATTCTAAGCAAGGTCCTGTTTT
This sequence comes from Gymnobelideus leadbeateri, assembly GCA_011680675.1. Taxonomy (NCBI): domain Eukaryota; kingdom Metazoa; phylum Chordata; class Mammalia; order Diprotodontia; family Petauridae; genus Gymnobelideus; species Gymnobelideus leadbeateri. The sequence continues at coordinate 28,222 of WOXC01008412.1, read as the reverse complement.
GAATTTGATGGTGCATAATGAGAAGCCTCTGTGGAAGATGACATTCTTTTCCTTCAATTAATGGGACAGCTTGCACACAGTCATCCCAAAAAGCATTAGGCTCTGATTAGAGAGATTTATGACCTCGGAGAAGACCAAATACAAACATTCTTCAACTGTGAAGGCAAAGTGAGAAACAAAGCCATCTCTTGCCAGAAAAGTTGGGCAGTCATTTATTTAGTGAGCAGATAGGAGAATGTCTGGATCAGCTTCTGTCAAGTGCTAAAAGAAATATGGCCTAACTGCATGTTTTATGAACCCACCTTAAGATCACTCAGTGAAGGTGGGGATGGGGGTTGGGGTAATGTTCAGAATCTCAGTTTAGCAAAAAATGTCTCTCTGTCCTTCAGTGATGTTTTCAACATCTCAAAAGGGGTAAGCTTCTAGGACCCCATTTTTCTTCAAATTATTTCCTCCCATTTTTATTCATCCAGTTTTGAATTTCATCCAGTTGACTTTCTTAGACATTTCATTGGACCTCTGGCCTCTGTATAATTTGTCATAAAAAAGTATTTTCCAGGTATTAACATTTCCCCATCTCTCTCTCTCTCTCTCTCATGCACACACACACACACACACACACACACACACACACACACACACCTCTCTTTCTTTTCCTCTGTCTTTGTCTCTCCATCTCTGTCTCTGTCTCTATTTCTCTGTCTTTCTCCAACCATATATATTTATTTACTTTCCTTGTTTCCTTCCATTTGTGGAATGATCTGTGTTTGAATGGTGGTAGAATAACAGGAAAGATGTTCCACTTTTGAATTGAGGAGAAGAAAACCCATTAATTAGAGATTAGCATGAGATTCCAAATGAACTGTCTTGATTAGGCACATTTAAAGGTAATATCACAGAAAATCATGCTGGTTGAAGGCACAGTGCTTTAGAATCCATAGTACTTGATCTCATACCCTTCTTAGTGGATCTAGAATCATAAACTCTTAGAGCTAGACAAGGCCTTGACTGTCATCTGTTCCCTGCTCTCTGTAACTACAGGAATCCCTTCAGCCTCATCTATCCCCTCCTTCCATATATCCAAGGATATGGAGCTCACTATTTTTTGAAGTAATCCTTTCTTGTTGGATAGCTGATTATTAGGAAGTACATGATGATATAGAGCTGACATCTGTCTTCCTGTAACTTCAGTCCAGTGGCCATAATTTTGCCATCTGGAGCTGTATTGAATGAATCTAATCCCTCCTCCACATCACAGCTCCTCAAATATTCAAAGAGATCATCACCATTTCACTCCCCACCCCCACCCCCTCTAAGGCTAACCTTTCCATTCCCTCTCCCCTCTTCCTCCTATGACTCAGAGACTTAGAAGCTAAGAATTGTCAGAACTGTAAAGAATCTTAGAGGTCCTCCCTTCCGCTCCCCCCATTTGACAGAAGGAGGAAATTGAAATATGATCACATTAAAATCCTGAATTTGGGTGAAAAATATTGAAGGCAGGAGAGAACTTTATGTTTATCAATGTTAAATATCCTTTCTTTGATTACAGGGATAGGTATTAAATATCTAATTTCACAGTTAAGTGGCTTAATGGATAAAGCACCAGGCCTGGAGTCAGGAAGACTTATCTTCTTCAGTTCAAATCTGGCCTCAGACACTTCCTAGCAGTGTGACCCTGGATAAGTCACTTTACCCTGTTTTCCTCATCTGTAAAATGAGCTGGAGAAGGAAATGGCAAACCACCCTGGTATGTTTGCCAAGAAAACCCCAAATGGAGTCATGGAGAGTTAAGAGACAACTGAAAATGACTGAATAACAACAAGGGACCTATCGAGATGTTGAACTAGAAGTTTTGCAGAATATGAGGAAAACCATGCACCCAGGGGCCTGGAGAAAAGGTCACCAGGAATTAGGAAAGTGTTGCGGACAGGGAGATGGAAATGTACCAATGACACATCTTCTCATTTCAATATCATGCCTGGTTCAATTAAATTAAATCCAACAAACATTTCTTGTGTTGATTATTGATTTTTTTTCTTTTGACTTTTCGGAGTGGGGAAGACAGGGCAATTGGGGTTAAGTGACTTGCCCAAGGTCACATGGCTAGTAAGTGTTAAATGTCTGAAGCCGGATTTGAACTCAGGTCCTCCTGATTCCAGGGCTGGTGCTCTATTCACTGTACCACCTAGCCGCCCCCATTTCTTAAGACAAAAACAAGCAGTTCTTACTCTTATGCAGCTTGTGTTGCAGTGCAGTGCAATAAAGTAAGTATTGGCTCTGGAAACAGAGGATTTGAGTCCAAATCCTGCCTCTGACACTCCCTGTATGACCTTGGGAAGGTCACTAAACTTCCTTGGGGCTTAATTCTCTCACCTGCAAAATGGAAGGTTTGGGCCAAATGCACTCTGAGGTCCTTCCCAGCCCTAGTTCAATGCTATCTACCCACTGGAGTTGGATAGATAATACAAGATGTATTTTTTGCAAAATAATTGCCAGAGATATTTACTAGTTATACTTTAACCTGCTTCAGGCCACACTTGGAAGTGTTGTGGGTGGGTAGCATGTTTGAGGCCTCTGAAGACACAGGCTAAAGACTAGGTGGAATTGGGAAATTGCTTATGGAGGAAATGGCACCTGAGCTAGACAGAAGGAAGCCTGAAACTCTAGGGGGCAAGGAGAGACAGAATTCTAGACATAGGGAAAAGGAAAGAGAGGGAGTGAACAAATGAATCATCTCTTTTAGGTCATGAGTCCTCAAAAGGGTAGAGAATGTGTCCTCAGAGCTGTCAAACATACTCCCCATTGCAAGACTCCCAAGTGTGGCCTGAACCAGATTAAAGTATAACTGAAAGATATTTAACAACAACAACAGCAAATACAATACAACATAGATAACATTATTTTGTGATTTTCAAAGTCAACATATGACCCAGGAATCTACTTCTATTTGAGTTCAAAACCATTAGACCTTAGTGACTCACTTAGTACTGAGGACAGTGTCGTGTACACAATAGTCGATCAATCAATCAATAACTATTTATTCAATTAATTAATTTTGAAATAGACCATGGCTATTTCAAAAATGGATGCAATGACTAATTATCCTCAGCACTTAAAAAAAAATTAAAGTGTAGGCTTTGACTCGGCTGTTAAAAATCTTAAGCTGCAATCTTTGTTACAATATAAAAATAAAAAAATTAAATTTTCTGCACGTTTAGTAAACTCCTTCACGTGGTAAACCTGATTGGGTTTATCCTATACTATATATTTGTATTACTTTTATTATCCAGGTCTAAGTATAGGTACCAAATACATACTTTTTGTGAGCTCCACTTATAAACAGGTCTGAACCAGTGGTTTCAGTAGTTGAGGGGATCTCCACCTAAGAAAACTCTCTATCAAAGTAGATTGGCAACTCTTTTATAACTTTAAGAAAAAAATTATAAGCTTCAGAAAGCTCCTTAGAAACTGAGAGGTTAAGAGACTTGTCCAGAGTCACATGGCAAACATCTATTGGAGATGGGACTTGAACCTAAATCTTCCTAATTCCAAGGTCAGTCCTCTGTCTTCTACTGTTGTCTTTCAGTTCATATCACTATGGACAATGAATTTGAAATTTAAACATAAAAGGTCACATTAGTATTTTTAAAACAAGAAAAATGGATGGAGGTAATTCTCAGAACTATGGATGCAGGAGAATTATTAACTAAACACAGGATGAAGATTATCATACAAGATAAGATAGTTAATTTCTATTACATGAAATTGAAAAGATCTTCCATAAATAAAACCAATGTAGCTAGGCTCAGAATGGAAGAGGTTGACTCACACACATAAATATATACATATATAAATATATTTACATCAAGTATGTCTGATGAGGGATCTGATATCCAAGATTAAAAAGGGAATTAACACACATGTATAAAACCAAGGGTCATTCCTTAATGGATAAGTGGTGAAAGGGTAGGAACAAAAAGCTCTCAAAAGAAGAAATATAAATGATTAACAATCATGTGAAGGATTATTTCAAATCACTAATAATAAGAAAAATGAAAATCATAAAAACTCTGAAATTTTACTTCACAAATCAATGAAGATGATAAAAGCTGAAAATAGTCCCTGCTGAAGTGACCATAGGAAGATAAGCTCTCTAATATGCCATAAGGAGAGCTGTGAATTAATTGGTCCAATCGTTCTGGAAAGCAACTTGGAATTATGCAAAGGAAGTGACTAGAATGTCATAAAAATCAGCTAGGTGGATCAGAGGATTGAGTTCTGGCCTGGAGTGAGGAAGACCTGAGTTCAGATTCAAGCTTCAACAGTTTTATTAGCTACATGACTTTGGGCAAGTCACTTTACCTTTGTCTACCTCCATTTGCTAAGCTGTAAAATTGGGATAAGAATTGTGCCTACCTCTAGGGTTGTTGTGCAGATGAAATGAGAAAATATATTTAAAGGGCTTAGCATAATGCCTGGCACATAGCAGGCATTTAATAAATGCTTGTTTTCCTTCTTTTCCTTTTTCCCTTCCTTTCTCCTCTTCTTTCCTCTCCTCTCCTCTCCTATCCTATCCTTCCATCTGCACCCTTTGACTCGAATATTCCATTGATATTCCAAGAGGTTAAAGACTAAAACAAAGGTCTCACACACACACACACACACACACACACACACACACACACACACACACACACACTATTCCCATAGCACTTTTCATATCAGCAACAAACTAGAAATAAAGTAGGTAACCATAGACACCATAGATTAACAAATCGTGGTCTATGAATATAATAGAATATTAATATGCTATAAGAAACTGAAGATGAAGAATTCAGAGAAGCACTGAAGAAGTATATGAACTGATGCAATATAAAGTAAACAGAACCAGGAAAACAGTATATACAGCAAATACAACTGAAAAAATGGGAAGAGCAAAAACCAAAGCTGAATATTGTAAGATTAAAATGACCAAGACTGGTCCAGGAGAAGAGTTATGGAAATATTCTTTTTTTTCTTTCATTGCAGAGGTGGGAGATGACTTGATATGGAATATTGTATATAATATCAGATAACATTAATGTGTTCATTTTGCTGAACTTTACTTTTTAAAAATCTTTGCTGCAAGAGAAGGTTCCTGGGAAAAGGACAGAGAAGAGATTTATTTTAAAATGAATGTAAAGTAAAAATAAAAGTCATTAATAAAAAGGGAAGGGAAAGGAAAAGAAAAATAAGTTGTAAAATTCAGAAAGCTTCCCATCAAAAAATGATTTAAATAAAAGAAGTTTTGATGATTAAAGGGGTATGGTTCAGTTATCTGGAATACTCATTTTTGTGGATGATACCAAATCAATGTTATACATTTACTTTAGTTAATTCCTTTGCTTTCTATCATTCTATTTGAGTAGGGAGTCTCCAAAAGAGGGAAAGATAAATTCCCAGTTTAGTTTACAGTTCAAATAAATTATGAAGGTTCTTGTTTATTTAATTCATAGGCTTTGTTTGAGTTCAAACTGGTTCATTAGGACTTTACTTTCCTTTAAATCTTTTGTTGGGATTATTGTCTAACAACACTGAGGTTTAGCAAAGTGGTATAGTCTCCCTGCTTTGGAATTATATTTCAGTGCAAGAAGTCCAACAGAGGTATATCAATAAAGGAATACAAAGCATGTGCGGAAAAGGGAAAAATTAAATTCCTTTTCTTTCTTTTTTAAAAGACTTTTTAAAAAATTCTGAATTTAACAAACCTCAGATGAAATGGGCCGCTCCATATGCATAATAGAACAGAAAAAGATTGCACATGAAATTGAGGATCTCTATTATACCTGATATTCTTTTAAAATATGCAATTAATTCTCCATGTAACTTTCAAAGCTGACCTGCTTGTCTGTAATTCTTTCAGGCTTTCCTTTTCTTTTGTTCTGTACACTTAAAAGATGCTTCAATGACTCTCTTTTCCTTATCCTTTCCCTGCCCCCTTCTCTCTCTCTCTCTCTCTCTCTCTCTCTCTCTCTCTCTCTCTCTCTCTCCCTGTCCTCCCTCCCTCATTGAAAAAAAGAAAAGAAAAACAAAGACATTGTAACAAATATGCATGGTCAAGCGAACAAATCCCCACACCAGCCACATCTGAAAATGTGTGTCATTTAATTTAAAGTAATGTCCAAAGGTAGAGAGCATAAACAATATAGGAAATGGGGTGGGGGTGGGGGTGTGACAGGAAAGCTCCCCTGTAGGATGGACATCATACCTAAGCTGTGCTTTAAAAGAAGCCCAGTATTTCTTTGAGGAAGCTTTAGAAGCAAAAATAATGCCAATTTAATAAGCCAGAAAACTGCAGTTATAAATGCGCAGACAGGGACTCAAACCCCCAGCCCCTCAGAAGATATTACAGTGATCATTCTAAGGATACTGTAACCTTAACACAACTTGCTTCTCATTGAATAAAATCACACATCACCACTTATACAATGTTTATAGAAAGTTACATTTCATCCCCACCCAGTAGAAGGATGGTGAACTCCTGGTGTAAACTACAACAAAGAAGAGTTCTATAATGGGGAAGGAGAGGGGGTATTAGAAGGTGGGCATAGTTTGCAAAACTAAAAACATCTTACAAAGCAAATTGTTTAAACTAAAAAGCAATAGGTCATGCATATTCTGGTGGGAACTGGGCAGGAGTTATATTTTGTGGAACTGTAAGTCCACATTTTTCAGAGATTTCTATTTGCTGTCCATAAGTACACTCATAATGGCCCTTGGTATAGAAAACATGGCCTTTTAAAAATATGCTTAGTGATGGAGGCAGGATGGAGGGAAAAGAGCCAACTGAAGTCCCTGGTGGGGAGGGGGGAGGGGCTCTGAAGGTTTTTCTAAAAGAAAATGGAATTGATAAATTACTAGGAAAGAGGAGTAGGACTGGAGGGTAGGGAAAAGAATGGCAGTATTAACTATATTTTAGTAAACAGGATATAAGCAGAACCCATGGGAAGAGATCCAATTGAGGCATGGAGAATACATGAATTCCCACTCATCTTTTAAAAGAAAATTCTTCCAGGCTTACCCAATATACATGAATCTTACCCACTGGGAAATCTGCTGATACTCAACTTAACCTGAAGGATGGCTCATTTAAGTATTGAAGTCATGAGATTATTGGTGGCAAGGTGGGGATTTCAGTGTGTTAGTGCTTAGATCATTCATCTAGAGATATTCAATTGGATGTGACCAACATAGGCCCTTATGGGAGGATGGGTAATCACACAACTTGCCCTGCTGGAGAGATATATGGCATGAGACTCAGTGACTCACCCCAGGTCATAAACCCAAAGGAGAAAATGGAATAACAAAGGAACCTCTGATTCCCAAGCCCTGAGGCAAATTCACTGAGCCATTCTGTCTCCTGCCACCTCCACAATACCCAGGATATTTTACCAAGGGATCCTGAGCAGTTGTTTCTTGTTAGCTATTACTGCAGACTGATTAGGGTACTGGTGTCCAGGGGAGAGGGCTGCTCGGAGATTGGAGAAGACTAAAGAAAGGGAGGTGACAGATGACTAAAGACAAACTGCCTATTTCCAAAGTTTGCCTAGGGCCAACCCCCAGGAAAGGGGGAAGGAATTCTTCCTTCTCTTCCTCTCTCAGGTACTACATAGCCCTACCCTGCCCCCAAGGAGTTAGGACTCCAGCTAATATAGGATATCTCAAAAGTATCTTAGTGCAGTTTTTAAAGTACTAAAGCTATTAAAAATTGAAACTACACTAAAACTTTCGGTACACTCTGTACTACTGGTCCTATGGTTCATATACTTTATGACTGGAGAGGCTTATTGTGAGCTTGGGGGAATGAATCACCATATATACAAACATACATATACACACATCAAATATATATGTATATATACCTATATACACACACATATATATGTGCATATATACTTACACATATGTGTGTATATGTAAAACTGTATAATAATATAACTGCTGAGCACTCTGCATTATAAACACCAGGCTTCTCAGACTCTTTGGGATTGAGACCACTTCTTAAGTCAGGGGCTGCCTATAAGTGATTTACAACCAGCAAGGAGAGCACCCCTGTGTTGAAGGGTAAGCACCTATGCCTCAACCCCGCCTCTGGGCTGAATGACAACAGCCACCAAAAATCATTTGGAAGAAACTGAGTTATGGTAGCCAATAGATTGGGTTTCAGAGTTAACTGCTTTTGCTCTTTCTTTCCTTTGTCTTATAAGATACAAAGCTGGAGCCCAACCAGTTGTGGAGGGCTGATCCACTACAGCAGATGAGAAAGAGGCTTTATCATTTAAATGAAATTCACTTTACATTTCAGGGCTTTAAAAAGGAAGGTACCTCTTTTTCTTCAGCCTTCTCCCTCCTTCTGATACCCCTCTCCCCAAAATCTCTGGTACCTAACTGTCTATTACTGTTCTAAATCCTACTCTCACACTGAGACATTGTAAGCAAAGTGTTTTAAGGTTTACAAAAACCTCAAAGTGTTATATAAGTTATTGTTTGAATTGGCTACGAGGATGTGAGGGCTAAATTGTTCTCGATTCTTTGTGGTTTTAAAAGAGAACCTTCTCTCCCCCCCACCCCCTTCAATAAATCAGTTAACTAGCAGTATACCTAATTTGAGGGGTGTGTGTTTGCTCATGCATGTGTGTGTGTGTGTGCGCGCGTGCGTGCGTGTGTGTGCGTGTGTGTGTGTGTGTGTGTGTGTGTGTGTGTGTGTGTGTATTTCCCTGGATGGAAAACAAAACTGGAGATAAGAAAAAAAGCTCTTGATCAGGTGATCTCTCCCTATTGGTCTCTCCCAACCCCCAAACCAGTATCCAAACACAGGGACGTCTCCTGGAAACTTAGATCCATACTTCCATGTAGGGGCATAGATTGCAAACATCTCCTGGTAAAGCTATTTTTCATTCTCAGACATTGCTGCACAGGCTCCACATCACATGGTAGTTTCTATAGTGACTAGTCTCTTTCATTGGAGAATACGGGTCAATGGAATACACAAACCCTGGTAATTGGGGAAGGGATGACTTTTAAAAAACAAACCCCAACAACAACTGAGTTTGTTCTGCACTCCCAATCAAAAGACTCCTCCCTGTGAAAGAACCTTTGTGGCAGGAGAGAGAGGGAGGTCTGGTCTGTAGCAGCTGGACAGCACCCTATGCTGGGCTGGGAAGCAAACGGTGATTCAGGCTGGCTGCTGGGTGGCTAAGGAATGATTCCTCTTCCCAGACATTTAGTCGTGGGCAGTATGGCAGTGGGTATGCACTGTGGCTTAGTCTGCAGTTCTAAGGTCAGAGAAAATATCTCATATTATTGGTTGATTGATAAGAAGAAATACAAAAAGATGAGGTTAAAATTATTTTAAGTATCATGGTATATGAGTATATGGTGTGTGTGTGGGTGTGTGTGTGTGTGTGTGTGTGTGTGTGTGTATACATATAGTATAGGAGATCAGAGAACTTAAAATAACACCAAGGTCAAAGGTTTAAATATAGGTTCTGCCACTTAGTAGTTGTGTGATTTTGTGTGAAATAACTTCTGAGTATCAGTTTCCTCATGTACAAAATGGGGATAATAACAGAAGGTCTGTTCAGTAACACATGGCATCATTCTCGTCTTCTCTTTCTCTCAGGAAAGTTCAGTCATCAAGAGAGTCCAGGAGATACCTTAGCAGATGTAGGAGGGAAATAAAAGCAATGTTTGCTTCTCTCTCTTCCCATCTCCCTCTCTCCTCTTCTCTCCTCCTCCCTCTTTCTCCCTCCTCCTCTCTCTCCCTCTCTCCCTCTCTCTCTCTCTCTCTCTCTCTCTCTCTCTCTCTCTCTCTCTCTCTCTCTCTCTCTCTCTCTCTCTTCCTCTCCCTCTCCTTTTTCTTTTCTTTCTCTTTGTCTCTCTCTGTTTCTGATCCCCGGTGTCCTTCCTGTATTATTGAAGTGAAACTGTTTTAAACTTTCTAGCCTAAGTTTCTTGGAGCACAATGCCTATGAACAGGTTTTCTAGCTACTTTCAATTTGGCTACAGTGTGATACAAGTTGCATTAATATAGAATGACAAGCAAAAGCTGGGCCAAAATGATTCTTGAGAGGCCATTCCTGAGGAAACTGAGGTAGATGGTCTATACATTTCTGATAGATTTTCTATGAAGCTCTTCCTTGAAGACATAAAGAGACCATTAAGGAATGACTAATAATCTGGGATAGTTTCAGCAGAAGTAAAATCACAAGTTAAATCAAGGAGCACTTGCCTAAATGTCAAAGTTACCATTATCTTTCTGGATCTTCCAGGTGCCTTTGTTGCCCTCAAGTTTTTTCTCTAATCATTCCTGTTCCCTAATCTACTGATATTAGGATAAATAATACTATATCTGTAGAATTCTCTGAGCTATTTCAGAAAGTCTAAAGAAAGGAGTAGGAGTAAATCAGCACAAATACTCCAGAAGATTTGTGAAAAAAAGTTGCAAAATGCAAATTAAAGTAAGTCTGAGATTTCACATTATATCCATCAGACTGGAGAGCTCCTGTACCTCACATTGGCAAAACTAACAAAAGATAAATATGGTAAATGTTGCAAGGGCTATGAAAAGACAGGCACACTTGGTCCAGCTATTCTAGAAAACAATTCAGAATTATGCTAAAGTCTCTGAAGTGTATATTGACTCCATGATAACCCTACTAGCCATAGGCCCCAAGAAGGTCAAAGATTGAGGGCCAGGTCCCATATATAAGCGAATATATATATATATATATTCGCTTATATATAATATATATTATATATATTATATATTATAATATAATATATTATATTATATATCATATATATAATATATAATTATATATATAATTATAATAAAAATATATTATATTCGCATATATATATATATATATATATATATATATATATATATATATAGCGAATATAAGCGAAAAACCCAGGAGGCTTCTGGCTTTGGGTTTCTATAGATCCAGATTCATCCTGGAAGAGGGGACACTGGTCCCTGGAACCAGACAGGGTGCTATCTGGCTTCTCTGTCTGACTTGTTTGCCCCTACCCCAGAGTGAACCTCTGTGTCAGATCTCTAAAGAAATATTAAGTATGGTTCAAATCTAGGGTTTACCAAATATGGGGATAATAGGATCCCTTCTAGGGGAGATACTTAGTATGCAATATAGGTCTCATGTACAGGACAACTATTTTTTTGCTCTACCACAGAAAATGATTACGGTTCAAAAGATTCACAATCAATTAACCTATTGTACTCATTGTCCCAAAAGACAAAGGTTCTTTGTGGGACTGCTTAACAAATATGTCACATTCATATTGACCTCAGAACAGCAACGTCTGAGCAACTTACACTGCCTAGATCTCCTGACCAGCCAGGGCATGGCTTGGGCTTTCTTTAGTCCTTTGGCTATAGGATGATCTATCATTGATCATTTCCCCTAAGAAGCATTATACTGTTAATGAAATCATCTCCAACTGGTCAGCTAAACCTGGAATCAGGACACTCAAGACCTCTTTAAAACATAAGGTAGTTACCAAAGCTAGAAATATCCATTTCTTAGTATTGCTGGTTGTAAACCTGTGCTCAGGCGAGGAACAGGAACACAGAAGTCAACCCCACTTGGGCAAGTAAATGATTCTGCTGCTGGATTCTTTCGTGAAGGCAAAATAGGCCATCTTGTACCTCAATTCTTTTTAACTACCACATGAGCATTGCCTCAGACAAACTGAGACCTGGAAAAGACCTTCGCTTAAAAAGGCCAGGGAATTCTGCCTCACTCTAATTCACTTGCAAGTCAAGATATCACCTTCCTGATGTCAGTGATCCCCTTTGAGGACAAAAGATGAAAAACAACATGGGGAGGGTGCAGAGTAGACAGAATTCTTCCCCCATACCAGAAGTTAAGGGAAGAGAAAGTACTGACTAAGAGTCTTAACAGAAAAGGGTCTCAAGAGAAGTAGAAATAGGTTTCCATAGGGAAAAAGGGAATGTGCATATATTAAGCACCTACTATATGCCAGGCATTGTGCAAATATATTAGAAATGCTATCTTATTTGATCCTCACAATAATTCTGAGAGGGAGGTGCTATTATTATCCCCATTTTACTACATGAGAAGATAACTGACATAAACAGAGGTTAAATGACTTGCCCATAGTCGCATAGTAAGTATCTGAGGGCACATTTGAACTCAGGTCTCCCTGTCTACAGACACAGCGTTCTATCCATCATGACACCAAGCTGCCTCAGTTTTTCTTATAAGTTACTAAGGAAAGAGTTTTGCCCATAAACATCCATCTCTACCCCCTTGATGCCTGGTGGCCAATTCTCTTCACCCTATCCCACCCAAACCCAGTTACAAGGAACAATCCAGAACTTGAGTCATCCCAGAAAAACATATATCCCCCAACAAGAACCCAAGTCAAAGAGGGGCAGTTGGGTGGCACAGTAGATAGAGTGCTGGGTCTGGAGTGAGAAAGACTCGTCTTCTTGAGTTCAAATCCAACCTCAGACACTTACTAGCTGCGTGATCCTGGGCAAGTCACTTAACCTGTTTTCTCAGTTTGCTCTTCTGTAAGGTGAGCTGGAGAAGGAAATAGGGAACTACTCTTGTATCTTTGCCAAGAAAATGCCAAATTAGGTCATGAAGAGTCAGACATGACTGAAAGGACTGAATGACAACAGGAAAGTCACTCTCCCGGCTCACAAAACTTGATGCAGTGTCTGAGGCAAGATTCAAACTCAGGTCTTGACTCCAGGTTCAACACTTTATCCATTTTACCACCTACATGTATCACCAGTTCTCAGGAAAGAGAAAGAAGCCAGATGTTCTTGGTCTCTCTTAAGGCTTCACTCCAACCTCCTAAAACAGTAAGATATGAGGATTGAGTAAGAGGAAAAACAAATGGTGTTAACCATTTCTCAGCTTTCTTAGTTCAGCAGAGGCCAGAGAAAGGAGAGGTTCTGTGCTGCAGGAAGATGCCTGGGGCCAATAGGCCAATGCTCTGAGGACAGTGTCTCTACAGCTGCCCGGCTCCTGTTCTCACCTGAAATCCTGCGTTGTGGGCCTGCCTGTGTTGTGCCCTGGAGGTTGTGAAGGCTTTTCAGCATCCATTGACTAGACAAGGTTTCCTGTTATTTCTTTAACCTTGAGGTGCCTCAGGCTTAGGCCATTAAAGGAAGGCCATTTTTTGGCTGTTTCTGCAAGTTCTTCCATTAAAAGTGAACACCACAGAGGCAAAGATACAGAACATGCTGTCCATTTCCACATTAGTCAGCTTTTTCCTTCTAAAAAGGATGGAAACGTGGCCAAATGGATGGTGGGGTCACATGTACTTCAGCTTTTTAAAATTCAGTACAATGACAGCATAAACCCTTACTTACCGACTAGAGTGTTTAATGCATCCAGCAAGAGCTTGGAAGTCATCAGAATGAGCACTCCACCCGAAGATGGAAAAGTTTGGCTTCTAAACAGCCAAGAACAAAGATGGTTCCAGCAGCATGATTTCCGTGCTGTGGGGGAAACTCAACTTATCACAATGACATCAGGGAGAGTGCATGGCTTGACTCATTAAAAACTTAGCCTGGATGGCCTGTACTGATCCAGTCCTTCCTAAGACTACAGGGCTCCTCCCAAGGAGAAACTGGGATTTAGTTTCGAGCGCAGAGTACTAGTTTCTAGGATTAGTGATTTTAAAATGGAAGAACCTGAGAGACCATTTAATCCAACGCTTTCACTTCACAAATGAGAAAATTGAGGCACTTTGAGGTTACATGACCTTCCCAAGGTAATAAGTAGGTGGCAAAGTCAGGATTTGAACTCCGGTCTTCTGACTCCAAGGACCTCTCCCCTGTACTGTTATTCATCCCTTTGTGAATGCATTGCTTTAAGGAGATTTGAGGAAGGTCACAGAAAGTGAGAGAAAAGCTCTGTAAATTCTTTGCCATTTCACCTACTAAAACCTAGAGAGGGATCCTCACTGGGTCCTAAGCCTAGGCTAAGAAAACAGGCTCCTCTACCCACCTGGGGTAGCCAGCTGAATGCAGGCGTGGTGCCTAAAGGGATAATATCAGCCTCTGGGAGTGTGCCTGGCAAATGTGACCTTTACTTTGCCTCAGGAAGGATGTGGGGGTCGGGGATCCGAGGAATAGATGGCAAGGACTGGGGATGAATGAGGAAAGCAGCTAGAAGGTTAATGTGCTGCTCTTCACAGGCAGCAGACTTGTCTTTAAATAGAAGCTTTCTGATAAGAAAGCTTTGATCCAAAGGAGGACGCTAATTGGGGATTGCAAGCACTCTGGCAGGAAGGTGAAGGCGTTTGCAGAAAGAAGAATCCTATGACACCCTCCACTGACAGTAGTGTCTGAGTGTCTAGTCTCATAGGATCACAGATTCAGAATTGGAAAGGACCTTAGATACTGTTGAGTTCAATTGTCTCATTTTATAGGGGAGGAAACTAAAGCACAGAGAGGCCCAGGTCACACATGACCCCCACCCCTGGGAGGATCTGAACACAGACCTTCTCGTCCCCAAGTCAATGGTCCTTTTTCCATACTGCCATCCTCTTATATGTAGGACTGGCACTGGAAAGTATTGTGGAAAGGGCACTAAATGGGAGGCAAGAGTGTCATCCTTGATTTCTCTCCTCTTCTCCCTTCCTATCAATATGTCACCTAGTCTTGTCAATTTTACTGTCAGCACAGGAGCCTTTCTCTCTTCCTGCACCACTACCCCTCTGGTATAGGCTTTCCTCACCTCCTGCCTGGATTATTGCAGTGGCCTCCAGATTGGTCTCCCTGCCTCAAGCCTCTCTTCACTTCAGTCCAGTCTCTACTCAGATGTCAGATTAATATTCCTAAATGCAGATTTTACCATGCAATCCCTCCTATTCAATAAACTACAATGGCTTCCCATAGCCTCTAGGATCAAATATAAAATTCTTATACTTCCTAGCTGTGTGACCATGGGTAAGTCATTTAACCCTGTTTGCCTCAGTTTCTTCATCTGTAAAATGAGCTGGAGAAGGAAATGACAAACCACTCCAGTATCTCTGCCGAGAAAACCCCAAATGGGGCCACAGAGTTGGACACGACTGAAACAATCAAACAACAACAATAGAGTGTCTCCCTATGTAATGTTAAAGAAATTTGAAGATCTTCCCTGCCCCTTGTGACCTGCTTTGAGCTTTGGCTCAGCCCACAGCTGAGCTACATAGAGCCTATGGTGGAAGGAGCTTGCTAAATGGGTGGAGCAGGAAGAGAGAGTGAGGCAGAGAGCATGAGTGAGAGAGGGAGGAATTTTCCCTAGGGGAACTTGTTTGTGGGGAGGTCTAAGGGAGGGAAGGCTTGGGGATGGTGGCACTTCCTACATTGGTGATGTGTATAAACTTCTTTGTTACCATGGTGGAACTGGCTTTCTGGTATCTGAATTATCTGGTATCTGGTATCTTGGTTTTGTCTTTGAGGAAGAGAGTTTGTTATTTTGCAATTCAGCCCTGGAAATACATCTGCATATTCAGAACAGCTGCTATGGGTATCTCATTAGCTATATACCCTATTGCTTCTTGGATTAATAGAAAAATTTTCTGTTTGGTATTCAAAGTCCTTCACAGCCCAGACCCCTCTTACCTCTCCAACCTTTTTATGCTTTATTCCACCTTAACCCCCATACTTTGTTCTAGTGACATTGGCCTTCTTGCTGTTCCTCACACAGGACACTCTATTTCCAGTCTCCAGACCCTTTCACTGGCTGTTCCCCCTGCCTGGAATACCACACTTCCACATCTCTACCTGCTGACTTCCCTGGCTTTCTTCAAGTTTCAGTTAAAATCCTACTTTTTTTTTTTCTGAGGCAATGGGTGTTAAGAGACCTACCCAGGGTCATACAGTTTGGAACTATCAAGTGCCTGAGGGGAGATTTGAACTGAGGTCTTTCTGACTCCAGGGTCTACTATGTACCTGCCCCTAAATCCTACTTTCTATAGAAAGTTTTCCTAATTCCCCTTAATGCTACTGCTTTCCCTCTAAGATTCCCAATTTATCCTGTATATCGCTTGTTTGTACATAGCTCTTCCATTAGACCATGACCTCCCTGAGAGCAGGAACTATTTTCTGCCTTTTCTCTGTAACCCCAGAATTTAGCACAGCATCCAATGCATTGTAGGCACTTCATAAATTGTTATTGATTGACTAACCAGTCCTAATCCTAGGCAGTAACCTCTTAGGACATGAGTTGTCCCATCTAGAAAATGATGGGGTTGGAGAAGATAATTTCCTCCAGTCCTAAAATTCTATAATCCTTCTGTAATTCAGGTATGCCAAGTACAGGTATGTTTCAAAATAGCCAGAAGAAGGCCAAGAAAGGAGGATGGAACCAAGATGGCGGAATAAAAGTAGTAAGAAGGTCGAGAAAGCATAGCCAACCTTTGTGAATACAGTTTAGACTTGCTTAGTGCAGCCAGAAGAGCTTGGTATAGATAATAAAAAGCTCCCTCTATGCTATGATTTCAGAGGAAGCAGGAAGGCCCTCCCTGTCTAAAAAAGTACTCCCCTACTCTCATGCCAAAGCTTTACATCCTTAAAGAGACCAAACATTCCATTACATACTTTCAATGCAAATAACCTCTTAGAGAGCTTAAACTTTGCACAAAAGTCTAAGTAATTGACATAATTCTTAAGGGAGATTATTATTTCATGCACCTCCTGTTCTTTTCAGAGGTGGGGGATGACTGGCTTAGGATATTATAGTTCATGTGTTACTTAGTTCTGGTGAACTTTTTTCCTCCTTTAAAATTTTTTGTTACAAAGGATGGTTTGATGGGTGTAGCAAAGGAAATATTCAGAAATGCAAGTGAAAATGGGTTTAATAAATAAAAGGTTTATTTTTTAAGAGTGTGTTTTGATAGTGAGAGAAAGGGGAGAGTCTTAGGTCATTGGCCATCTGGGTTGGAGGAGGTAGTGGTGCAGTGTGTTCTGAACATGAGCAGAAGGGAAGGACTGAAGGGAAGGCACAAAAGACAGACCCACAGAGTAGGTAGGGGCTTTACTGGTCTTCTAGTTCAACTCCCCCATTTAACTGATGGGGAGGTTGAGGCCCAGAAAGAGGACATAATTTATTCAAGATCACAGAGTGCCTGGACTGAGACTAAAACTTAGCTGTCCTGAATCCCAGGCCAGGCCTTTTTCTGTTACACTGTGATGCCTCTGCCAAATTCATGAGTCTGTTCTAGTTGCTGGGCATTTTCCAGGAAGCAGACAAGCTAAGAGGCTGCCCCTTTCTTGGCTGCTGTCTTCCCTAGGATGCGGACTGCTGGTCTGGCCCTAGCTGTTGTGTCAACATCTCTCTGAAGCCTGTCACATCGCCTGGCTCATCCCCCAGATGAACTCCACAACAAGTCTGCCTGCCACTTGCCTGATGGTTTTTCTGGTGGCCTGAATAGCAAGTTCATTGTCACTTCTTTCTGGTCAACCTTGCCAAGACCGGAGTGAGGGGTGCAGGCAAGGGGGGGAAATGACAAACAGAGCAGTATATTCCTCTGTAGTTTCTGCCAGCCTTTTCCCCCCAGGACCATCAATAATAGCACTAATAACAGAAAAGATCTTCAGTTGGAGAGGTTGGGAGACTCAACTTGATTTATGTACAATTGAAAAAAGAACATTTTTCTTCTCAGGGAACAGTGTGTGTGTGTGTGTGTGTGTGTGTGTGTGTGTGTGTGTGTGTGTGTGTGTGTGTGTGAGTGAGTGACAGAGAGAGAGACAGAGAGAATAGCAGAGAAAAAGAGACAGAAAATTATTTCCCTGTTCATTTTATCTTAACTGTTTAATATAACATAACTGATAACCAGTCCCAAACCCTCTGTCTCTCCTCCTTTTGATTATATTCTATTACCACAGCAACTTGGTCCCTCCAAGAATTGAGTTTCATCTCTATAAGAGATGAAAATGGACAAAGAGAAATCAAGAAACTCCCTCCCTACTGTTTCATCCGCATCCCAGAGTCCCACCCCAAACAGAGGCCCGCCACCAGTTTAACAAAGGGCCAGTGTTCCTGGGGTGCTGTCCAGCACAGGCCAAATCTAGATGATTTGCATAAAGGCCTGGCTGGTAATCTAGGGGAGGAGCTCTTCTTTCCTACTGAATCTGGCTTCCAGTTTCCCTGCACATGAACACTACATTCTCCTGCCTCTAGATGAGGGGTTCTTAACATTTTTTGTTTCTTTTTCTATGTGTGTGTGTGTGTGTGTGTGTGTGTGTGTGTGTGCATGTGCAAGCACTGTGGACCCCTTTGGCAGAAGAAGAAACACTGGACTCTTTTCTCAGAATGTTTTTAAATATATAAAATAAAATACCTGGGATTTACAAAGGAATCCAATTATTATGTGTAATTATCTTTTTAAAAAATATTATTACACTATGTTATAGAAATGCTTATTTTATTCCATAAAGATTTTAAAAAAATTTTTAAAAACAGTTATAAAAAATATCTTTCAAAAAAGTTCTTGGATCCCAGGTTAAGAACCTCTGATGAGATTTTAAAAATATTTTTCAGGATTCTATGTTTTCCTCATCCTTAGCTGGGTATGGTAGAAAAAACATCTGAATCAGAGTTAGCACTGAAGTCAAATGCCACCTCTGATGTTTACTACCTATGTCACTTGGACAAGTTATTTTTTCTCTCAGGGCCTCAGTTCCCTTATCTGAAAAATGATGGGATTATATGGGATGGCCTATGATGTCCCTCCAGATCTATATCTATAATCCTATGGCAACCATACCTAGAGACAGCCCTAGGCAAAACCAGGTACCAAGTGAAGTTGGGTTCTGGTACTATTCTCTCCTTTCCCCTGAGGTGACCACCCTGGATGTTCCATGATTGGATATGTTTTGAATATGACTGACAGCCCTCGTGCTGGCTCTTTCAAAACAGAGCATCTTTGTCTGTGCCACAATACAGGGTGAATGAGGCTGTGGTTTACCCTTAAGAGTCATGGACAACCCCAAGGCAAGGCTGATGATGGGGATAATGAACACAATTTACTATGGATTTGGCTAATTTGAGATGATACCACTCATTAAACCCAGAGCCTACCTATGAGTTGACATTTCTCCCAGCAAAGCCAAAGGGATTGGCAGGATGTTTCTGTGCTATACAGAGATGTAGAAATAAAGGAATGAAGCTATTTGAAAGAATTTGGAAAACACAGGTTATGGGGAAGGGAGGGGAGGAAGGAAAGCACCCTAGGAAATGAAGTGCTCATCTGATTACAGGAGGAATTTACAAGAAAGGCTTGGCCCAGTGCAGATGAGCAGTATTGTTTCAGAGGCAATCACAGCCAGCCCCAGTGGCCTTGTCTGAAGGGAAGGCTTCTTGCTTATTTGCTGTATAAGCAGAAGGGCAATCTTGAAAGTTTGCTTGGCTGTAATCAAGCATTTCTGATGACTAATGGGTTTGAAAGCTGAGTGGTCTCTTTAGCTTTGACTGCTACCAAACAGAGGTAACAAATGAAACCAATCAAATACTAGCATTAGACCTAGAATTCTAATATGGCCAAGCTCTTATGGGAGGGGATATGCTTTCTTGGGCCTGGGCCCCAAAGGGCCTTGGAATCTAAAGAGGACAGTGTCTGCAAGTAGAGCATCCACCAGCACTCCTGGGAAAGCTGACCCAACCACTCATCAATAGACTCATATTCAAACAGAACCTGGCACTCACCAATGTGGATTAAGTTATGGAAGGGACCTTCCTGTCAGATCCAAATGTCTCCCCTACAGTATAAGGGCTCACTGAGAACAGCTTTGCTTCATTGACTTTGTTGGAATGGAATAGAAAGAAAAGGACCAAGGACTTTAGAAGTTCATATCATTTAATGATACCACCCTCTCTGAGCATTTGTTGTTGCCTGACTTAGTACTTGTATGGTCTGCTCTCTACTTTATCCTCTATGACTATCTTTAAGGGCATCAGTGTTCACGTTGATGATCCAACACTTTGATTTCTCATTTCCTCCATTCCCTCAACTCCTATCATTCCCATTCTATCTTACTTTAACCATGGGCTTGGCTGGTTAGACTTCACAATGTTTTGAATCAGTACCTTCTCTCTCCCCTCACCCGGGCCAAATTTCTTTTCTTGGATACAATATACTGTCCTTCCACCTCTTCCACAGCCTTGGTCCTCTTGAGTCTGACCTTTATCCCATCTTTATCTCAATCCATTCTTCCTTCCATACTCTCCCAGTCCATGTTATGACTTTGCTTTCCTCCCTCCCTTTTTGGATTCAGTCATGCAATACACAATTTCTATATCTCTAGTTCCAATATTCTTCTAATGTCTATTGTTCCTGCCTTCCCAATTCCCCAAGTGGATCCATTCCACTATCTGCTTTCTCTATTCCCACTCATGAGCAATAGAACACTAGAATAAAATACCAACTGGGTGGGTCCAATAAAATATGGGTATGGTCCAACATCAACAAGCACTCTAAAGTGCTTTGTTCAGATTAACAAAGCACTTTAGAGTGTCCCCTTAGGACTCTCATGACACACTAGTTCTTCTATAAAACTGAGGTTGGAAATAGCTTTTTTTCTCCTTTTTATTTTGGAGTTAAACACTAATGCTTAAATATACAATGAGAAAAGAAAAAGAAACAGATTATAAGCCTAAGTACAAAATAGGAAAAGAAAAAAAAAGCAAGTCATGTGCACAGCAGAATGTAAGAGAGGATTTGGAAATAAATTTTTGAAAAGCCTTGATTGTCACCATTGGATGTTAGGGCTAGAAAAAGATAGAAACTATGTAGTCTATCCCCCTTGGGCAACTGAGTGGCATAGTGCATAGAGCTCTGGACCTGGAGTCAGGAAGACTCCTCTTCCTGAGTTCAAATCCAGCCTCCCACACTTCCTAGCTGTGTAACCCTGGGCAAGTGACTTAACCTGTTTGCCTCAGTTTTCTTATCTGTAAAATGAACTGGAGAAGAAAATGGCAAATCACTGTAGTATCTTTTCCAAGAAAAGCCTAAATGAGGTCACAAAGACTTGGACATGACTGAAATGACTGAACAACAAATAATCACCTTCATCTTATAGATGAGGAAACTAATGTTCAGAGAAGGGGATTGACTTACCCATGGTCATAGAATTAGTTTGTGGTAGAGTCAAAACTTGAACTCATGTCTCAGTCCAATGCCTTCATATCAGTCTCATTTAAGATGGATTGATTTGGCTATTGAGAAAAAAACAAAACAAAACAAAAGCAAAAGCAAAAACAAACAAACATAAAGCCCGACCCTTTTCCCCAGTGCATTTCTTCCACAGAGGAAATGTCCTTCTGTTTAAAAGTCTCTTCTGAAGGGTCCAGGAACAGCTGGATGCCTTCCTAGGCTTTGGGTTTTATCTTTTTCTGCCTACACTAGTTATAAGATCAGAGTCAGAATGGAAAAAAAATCTACCATGTAGAGAACAAAGGGCAGGAAGCAAGCACATTAGAACTACCAAAGTCAAAGTGGGGCTTTTCCTGAACAGAATTCTGAAGTTAGCAGGGAAATTACATGAAAACTATCTCTGGCTCTCTCATTTTCCCTATCTGTATTCTTTCATCCAATTCTGTGTTGCCTCTTTCCCCCCTTTTAAGAACTCCACCCACCCCTCCAGGGCCTTCATACACTCTCCTCATTTCCCCTATAAATCACCTATTCCTAAAAAGGACTACATAGCCATCATTATATAATAGTGAGAATTTCAGTCAGTCAATGTCAGTGCTTTAGGGCTTATTTTCATTTAAAACCTTATCTTTTGTTATTAAATGAAAGTCCTTGTGCTATATTGAAGGAATCTCAGACAGTGAGACAAGTGGGGAGATATTTAGGTGGTAGAGGGGATCTTTCCAAAGACCCTTAAATCTTACTAGAAAGCAGCCACCTAGTCTGCCTGTGCAGAGGACCTCCCCTTGACAAGAGACTAAAATGGGACTCAGGCAAGAGTCCCCTCAGGCAACCGATGATGGCAACAAGACCATTATAGGCATAGATGAGGCAGGGTGGTATAGGGTGGAATGATACAAACTTGAGTTCAAGTTCAGAAATTGGACAAAATTCCTCCCTTCCTTTCTTTCTAAATTTGAAATCACATTGGATTGTACAATCTCAATGTGATGCTGATAAGCAAGTCACTTAACCCCGTTTGCTTCAGTTTCTCAATTGGTAAAATGAGCTAGAGAAGGAAATGGCAAGCCACTCCAGCATCTTTGCCAAGAAAATCCCAAATGGGGCCAGAGAATTGGACATGATTAAAAGAACTGAACAACAACACAACAACAAATATAAAAGAAGGGGTAAAGGAGAATAAGGTGAATGAAAGATACCCTGGTGATCCACTGCAGTAATATTGAATACAGGGGAGCCATTAGGCTTTCAGGGCCTCTGACTGAATTCACTTGCCAAGAGTATCTAATCTCTGTGACAGACACTCTGCTGACCTGTTTGGGGCATGGCCATGCAGAGGAGAAGATGACTGGAATTGACTAAAATAAGCAGACCACAAAAGATTTTTTCTTGCTGGGAGATTTCCTCCCAGGGAAGTCTAGAGACCATGGCCCTCATGATCCAAAGGAAAAACTTATTGATTCTTGGACTATCATATCTTCAAGAGACTTATCTTTTTCTGGGTAATGCATCAAAGAGCAAAAACTCGACAATTTATGAGGGATTTTTTATTGTAAATCAATAGAAGGTTGACTAGAAGGATGTGAATTCCATTGGCATCTTATGGAACCTATAAGGACATCCACTTTGACTTTGGTGTCAATTTCATTTGTGATGAAGTAAGGAGAGTATTGGATTTTGAATCAGATGTCCTGAGTTTGAATCCTGGCTCTTTCAATTATTACCTGTCTGGCTTTGGACAGGTCATTTCTTTCTCTTGGCCTCATGATACCACCATTTAGATTGGATTAGGTGATCAATAAGGCTCCTTTCAGACCTAAGTCCTTTGTTCCCATATTCAGGAGACAAATTCTCTACACAGGGGAGACTCAGGAACCTTGATCTAGTATAGAAATTCCTAATCTAGAGTTCATGGTTAGATTTCAGGGGACCCAGGAACTTGGATGGGATAAAAATCACATCTTTATTTTTACTAAATTCTAAATGAAATTTAGCATTTGTTTCAATTATTTAGAAACATTATTTTGAGAAGGGGTCCATAAGCTTCACTAAATTGCCAAAGAGGCAATGACACATACACTAAAAAAAAAGTATATTGTGCTAGGAGTCAGGACACATAGGTTCTAGACACGGATTTCACATTGACATTGATCTTACACAAGTTAATTAGCTTTTTGGGGTCTACATTTCATCTGTAATTCAATTAATTTAACGAATAGATAATTTTGTCTGCTACATTTAAAATCGAGTAGGTATTAAATGGAGAACAAATGGATCTAAGGCATAGATCCTTTGTCCTAGAGGTCATAGTTCAGTAAAACCCATAAGAAGTGTACTCAAATAACTGAAGCACAGAATGTGTTAAGTATATAATGAATATACTGTTTTTTAAGTGCTATGAAAGAGGTGGGATTAAGATGTAGGAGAGGAGGGAATAAGAGCCCTGTAATCAAAGGTTACTTAGAACAGAAAGCTGGGCTATGAAACTTGGTTAGGGCTTTGACAAGCTGAGATAGTAAGGAGTTAAAATGGTAATTCTATCCCCTTCCCACCTTCCAGGGAAGTTAAGTGTAAGAAAAAGTGTAATATTGCTTTGAGTTAAGAAGAAAAGTGATATTGAAAACAAAGTTATTTTTTCATTTTGGTTTTTGTTGGAAGGGAATTGATCCCGGTGGACTCAATAATCAAGGAAAGAAAAAATGAAAAGTGTTCTTTCTTCCTTATATAACAGAGAATGTGCATCTTTCTATCCCTGAAATATGGTTCATGTGAGAGGAATTGGGTATGCCTTTCCTCCTTTTTCTGGACATTTAGGGAAACAGGCTCAGGGTAACTTGAATAAACTTACCCAGTTTGTCTTGGGGGGAAGTAGGAGATGGAGGGATAACTAGAAAAGGGGAAGTGTACTCACTGATGCAAGAAGAAGACGTATTTCCTAGGTGCCAAGAGAGATAAGGGAGCAATCCATAATAAGTTTTCATAAACCAGCATAGATTTGGGGACTGAGACTCACAAGTGAGGCACAAGGTGTGCCTCACACATATTCTCCCAAGAGGCCTCTCATGTGTGAGGTCCAGAGCTGAAAAGATAAGTACGGTTAAGAATGACAGGATAATGTTATAAACATTATAAGCCAGCAAGGTGTCCTTTCCATACAGGCCAGAAAGGGATCTTGTTTGCTAGAAATAAGATAGCTACACCACACAGAAGATCCATAAAGGAGAGAATTAATGAAAAGAAGAAGACATCAAATGCTCCTTGTTGGAGTCATGCCCAGTTCAATAATGTAAATCATTAACACTACAGGTCACTGAGGAGGACTTCTCAATGGCTGGCATTAGTGTTTTTTATTGACTCGTGTGTGAGACTGTTTCCATTAACCTGTAGATAAAGCTGTTCATGTTATGAGCCTTGTGAACCTGTGTGCTTATAAGGAGTTCTGGTGAATAGCTTCAGAGAAAGGAAGGGTCAGAAGATGATGTTCCCAGAACAAACTCTGTAGGGGCAATGAGTCAGAGAACTCAGAAGTCCTCCCAAGAGGTTTTTTAAAATAATTTTTAATGTCAGAAGGGAGCTTCTTCTCCCTCTTCCTCTGCCCCTTTCCTGCCTTCAAACTTTCAATAGCAATTTTCTTAGATATAGCTCCTATGCACTTATAACACTACATTTCTTATGTCTTCTACTAGAATATAAGCTTCATGAAGGCAGGGAAGATACCATATACCCCTTTAGGTCCCTTTTACTTAATGTAGTATGCACAACAGTATATAAATATCCACTCCAACTATGTAATAGTTGTTACAATAAGCCAGAGAGGGCTTCATAGAACCTCAGAGACAGGATATTTGTCCCAGTGGATGTAAAGAAAAGCAACAGATAGACAGATGTATTTGTGACAGGCACTAGGGAATGGAACTAATTCATGCAGAATAGTGGAATCAATTACTGCCTGTCTACACTGATCAAAAATGGGGAAAAGAAAACCGAAACAAACCTAATTCTTCTTTGAGAGGTCTTTAAACCAATTCTATTTAGATTTCCTGCTTTTTCATATTAATCAGAAAAGAAAGTGATGGTTGGTAGCAATGAACTGTCAAAACTGCTTCAACAGCTTTGTGACTAATATAACACTGAATAGTTGAAATGTGCAAAATCTGAATCAGCAGAGAAGACATTTCTTCACTTCTAGGGCTGCTGTGGTCAGAGCATTCCCAAGGCTGTATTTGCTTTTCTCAGCTCCAGTCCTGTTTCAAGTTTACTGAACATTTCCACCGTCCTCTAATCATTTAAATAGCTTCACATACATTCAAACTCAGTGTCTAAAATTAAACTCATCATCTTCGTTACCTCCAAACCATTAGTCCTTCCGGGCTTTCTTAATTTTTGTTAAAAATACCACCATTAGCACACTGGGGCGGAGCCAAGATGGCGGAGTAGAAACAGCATTTCCAATGTGCTCTGCCCCACACAAATTTCAAACGATGTGAAAGGTAGCTCCGAACAACTTCTGGAGCCACAGTACCCACAGAACGGCACAGAGAAGCTAACCTCCTGCTGAGGACAGCCCAGCAGCCCTGCAGGGAGCGGCCAGCGCAGCACTCTGAGAGCAGGCAGCAAACCTGAGAGCAGGCAGCACAGAGCACTGGGAACAGACAACACAGCCTCAGAGCCTAGCCCAGGTCCGAGGTTTTAGCCCCAGGGTGGCCAGACTTTCAGCCGGCTGGAGGGACCACAGAACACCAGCAATTGTGGCGATTCCAGAACTATCAGCACAGATATGCCTAGGACAAAGTGAGAGGTTAGTGCCCTATGGACTTTGGGACCAGTATTTGGGGAATGAGTGACTTCCTCCCCTGGGGGCGAAAAGCTGCTGAAGAAACAACTGCACAGAAGCCATTTTGCAGCATCAGCAGTGACTCTAGCTCCTGGTCTGCGAACTGTAGGGAGATCCAGCAATCAGTCTGGGGGTTAATCGCTCTTGCTTTAAACTGCCTGGATCTGGATTGTGGTCTGGGGGGGAAGTTTGGGGTGGGTATCCAATTTGCCAGAGTGGGTGGAGGCTTTACAGAGGCCACCCAACTGGCAGAAGTTTTGAAGACCCCACGTTTGGGCGGAAGCTCCCCTGTTTGGTGGCAGAGTCCTACTGTGGCAACAAGCCCAAAAATCAAGTAATTAAGTGGCAACATGCCCAGGCAAAGGAAACAAAATAAACAGAAAAGTTCAACATTGGACTCCTATTTTAGGGGCAAAGAGGCTCAAAGCATGGAGGAGGACTGTGAGGTCAGAACTCCTGCACCAAAAGCCACAAATGAAAATACAAGCTGGCTACAGGCCATAGGGGACCTTAAGAAGCAGATAAGAGAAGTGGGGGAAAATTTGGGAAGAGAAATGAAAAAGATGCAAGAAAAGTATGAAATGACAGTCAACAGCCTGACTGAGGAAAATAACACCTTAAAAAATAGACTAACTCAAATGGCAAAAGAGGCTCAGAAAGGCAATGAGGAGAAGAATGCCTTAAAAAGTCAAATTTTCCAGATGGAAAAAGAATCTCAAAAGCTCACTGAGGAGATTCATTCCTTCAGAGTTAGATTGGAGCAAATGGAAGCTAATGACTTTATGAGAAATCAAGATATTATTAAACAGATCCAAACAAATGAAAGAATAGAAGGCAATGTGAAATATCTCATGGGAAAAACCAGTGACCTGGAAAATAGATCCAGGAGAGATAATTTAAAAATTATTGGACTACCTGAAAGCCATGATCAAAGAAAGAACCTAGAAATCACCCTTAAAGAAATTCTCAAGGAAAACTGCCCTGATGTTTTAGACCCAGAGGGCAAAATAGAGGTTGAAAGAATCCACAGATCACCTCCTGAAAAAGATCCCAAAAAGAAAACTCCCAGGAATATTGTAGCCAGGTTCCAGAATCCCCAGATCAAGGAGAAAATACTACAAGCAGCCAGGAAGAAACAATTTCAATATTGTGGAAACACAATCAGAATAGCACAGGACCTGGCAGCTTCTACACTGAGGGATAGAAGGGCATGGAATATGATATTCCAGAGGGCAAAAGAGCTGGGAATGAACCCAAGGGTCACCTACCCAGCAAAACTGAGTATCTTGTTTCAGGGGAAAATATGGTCATTCAGTGGAATAGATGACTTTCAAGCATTCTTGAGGAAAAAACCAGAGTTGAATAGAAAATTTGACATTCAGACACAAGAAGCAAGAGATGCTTGAGAAGGTAATCAAGGAAAAGAAATCAAAAGGAACTTATCAAAGTTGGACTATTTACAGTCCTACATGGAAAAACAATAACTGTGTTTGATGAAACCCTTCTCATTATGAAAATAATTGAAGAAGGGTACATGGCATATGTTCACAGGTATACATGGATAGAGGGCACAGGTTGAATTTGATGGGAAGGGATGATTATATTTTTTTTTTGGAGGGCAATTGGGGTTGGGTGACTTGCCCAGGTTCACGTGGCTGGGTTTTTGTTTGTGTGTTGGGTGTCTGGGGCCGGATCTGAGCTCGGGTCCTTCTGGATCCAGGGCTGGCTCTCTGCTCGCTGTGCCACCTAGCCGCCCCAAGGAAGGGATGATTCTTAAGGAGTGAAGTCAAGAGGTGAGAAAGGAAAGTGGCAAGAGGAGATGGAGAGAGACAGGGTAGGGCAAACTATCTCATGTAGAAGAGGCAAGGGGAAGTAGTTGCAGGGGAGGGGAAGAACAGGAAGGCAAAAAGGCAAAAGCATATTCTCATTGAAGTTGGCTCAAGGAGAGAATCACATACATACTAAATGGAATATCTTACCCTCACTCACTCTCCTGAGTAGGGGAAAGGGGGATGAGAGGGGGGATGATGGAGGGGAGGACATTCTGGGGAGAGGGGAGGTTAGAAGTACCCACTATCAAAGAGGGACAGGATCAAAGTAGGGGATGGACCAGGTGGGAGGTGAGACGGGTGGGAGGGAAATATAAGCAGTCTTTTACAATATATCTACTATGGTAATGTTTTGCATAGATATACATGTACA
>WOXC01008411.1:157500-197920 GCA_011680675.1 Gymnobelideus leadbeateri | reverse complement strand
GCAAAGCCACATTCTCATTGAATTTGGTTCAGGGAGAGAATGACATACATACTAAATGGGATATCTCAACCTGCAGCAGAATAGGGGGAAGGGGATGAGAGGAGGGATGATGGATGGGAGGGCATCCTTGGGGGGAGGGGAGGTTGGAAGTACCCACTATAGAAGAGGGACAGGATCATGTAGGGAATGGACCAGGTGGGGGTGGGATGAGTGGGAGGGAATTATAAGCAGCCTTGTACAATATATCTACTATGATAATGTTTTGCATAGCTAGACATGTACAACATATACTGAATTACTTATATCCCAAGAAGGAATGGGTGACAAGGGAGGAAGGAAATGGATCTGAAATTCAAGGTTGTAACATTAAATGTTTCAAATATATATATAAATACTATTATTAATACTTTTTTGCCTATAATTGGGAGATAAGATGTGCAGGCATTGGGACACAAAGATTCATCTTCCTCTAATGGAAAAGTCGATGGGGGTATGGGAGAAGGTATGGGAGAGAGCAGATTGGAGGAAGCGATATCTTGTGGGACTGCTATTCTGGGAGGGTGGGTAGGGGAATAATGGGGGGAAAATGATTGTAACTCAAAATGTGGCAGAAATGAATGATGTAAAACAGAAGTTAATAAAGTATTTGTTTAAAAAAAAAAAAGAAGCAGATGAGATCTTCAGATTCCCTAAGGGCAATATAATGTATACTGTTTCCAACAAAAGACTCTTGATACAATCAAAGGTGAGGTTCAAAGGCAGTTGATTAGCAAAAACTCAATTAAAAAATTGCAAAAAATTCTATTTTGCTTGCCATTAAAAAAACTTAAGTTCAAATTTGCCTTCAGACATTTAGTAGCTCTGTGACCCTGGACAAATCATTCATTCTACTTTGGGTCTGCACAGCTCAGACCTAAGAGCAGACAAACAGACTACACCAGAGAGAAAAAGCCCCAGCCTGCACACTTACCAAGGATGAGTCTCAGTCATCTCGACTTCCTCTCACAAGGGGACAGGATGGGTCATTGGAGCCAGGTAGGAGAGTCAGGCACCCAGTGGAGAGAGCGGCTTCCCCGGCTGCATTCAGTCCCCAGCCTGGAAGTTTAGAGACTGCCTGCCTGTATAATACAGGGGATGGAATGGCAAAGTAAATTCTAGCTGCTCTTATCCTCCCATCCCTCCTTCAGGAAGCAGAAAACCCAAAGATAAGTCTCCCACCCAGATTGAAATCTCAAGTTAATGGAAATAGCCTCAGGTTTGAGAGTCTCCAAGAGGGGGTGTAACTGAGACAGCCAGGAGTCTGAAGAGAAGGGAGGGAGGGGTCCCAACTAGCCCCACCTCATCTCACCAACAAAAGCTTGCTTATAGCCCAGGGGTATAGAGGCAGAAATCTGAAGTGGTCAGACTCACCCCCACCTACTCATCTACATTCCTCACTGATTACCCTGACTTAGCCATAAACTAGCCACCCAGAGATATTAAAGTCAATGATCAGGCCCTAAACTCATAGCTGAGACATTAAGAAACAGGAAATCACAATGGGAAGGAAGCTGAGAAGAAGAAGGGGAAGGCAAAAAAAGTCTATTCAAGCCTACTATGCAGGACAAGAACATCCAAATACACAGGACATTTTAGATTCTCTACCCACACCTGAGAGCACAGAAGAAAACATGAACTGGTCTCAAGAGCAAATAGCATTCCTGGAGGAGCTTAAGAAAAATTTTAAAGACCAAATCAGGGAAGCAGTGACCAATTTGGAAAAAAGTCTCAAAAGTAAAATTAGTGAATTAATTGAAGAAAATACCTCCCTAAAAAAGGACCTTCAAAAATTAACTGAAGACCATAATTCACTAAAAATTAGATACAATCAATCTGAAACTCAGAACCCTTTGATGCAGCAAGAGTCAATCAAACAAAACAAGATGATCGAAAAATTGGAAGAAAATGTAAAATCTCTCACTGGAAAAATAACTGACCTAGAGAACAGATCCAGGAGAGACAACTTAAGAGTTACTGCTCTAACAGAAAGCCATGATGAAAAAAGCAGTCTAGACAACATCCTCCAAGAGGTTGTCAAAGAAAACTGTCCTGAGGTCCTGGAATCAGAAGATAAATAGCTATTGATAGAATTCACCAGACTCCTCCTGAAAGAGATCCCAAATTGAAAACTCCAAGAAATATAGCAGCCAAATTCCAGAATTACAAGATTAAAGAAAAAATTCTACAAGCAGCCAAAAAGAAATAATTCAAATATCGAGGAACTACAGTTAGGATCACACAGGACCTAGAAGCTTCTACATTAAAAGAGAGGAGGGACTGGAATTTGATATTTCATAGGGCAAGAGAGCTAGGACTACAACCAAGGATTAACTACCCGGCAAAACTGAGCATAATCTTTCAGGCAAGGAGATGGATGTTTAATGAAGTAAGGGACTTCCAGTCTTTCCTGATGAAAAAGCCAGAGCTCAATGGAAAATCTGATCTCCAATTACAAGACTCAAGAAAGACATAAAAAGGGAAACAAGGAAAATACAGACTCACACATGCATAAGTGCACACACCCACACCCACACCCACACATACATCCTCATTACTTGGGATACAACAAGAGCAAAATGTTCACATCCCTATATGTGGAGCTGATAACTGTCAATATTCAAAATCTTTATGATTATCATGACCTTCAAAAGGGTTGTACTTAGATAGAGGGTGTGGGTATGAATGCACTAACCTGAAGACATTAAAAAAAAACTATTAAGGGGATCAAAGGGACTGTAATGGGAAAAAGGAAAAGATGAGGAAAAGGTAAAACATGCCATCTGAAGGGGCATCAAAACACATTATAGAAGAGGGGAAAGAAAGAGGGAGAGGAACATCATTTAAACACTATTCTCACTGGTTCTGGTCCAAAGAGGGATCAAATTAATCAGTGAAGTTTAAGATTCTAATGTGAATAGACACATAAATTCATTAAATAGAGGAAAAGGAGGGAGGGAGAGGAGCACTGTTTGAAATTTACTCTCATTGGTTTGGAATCAAACAGGGAGTAATTTACTCTGATAAGTATAAAAATTTATTGTGTCCTATAGATAGTGGAAGGGTAAGGGGGGGGTGAAAAGGAGGAGACTAAAGGGGGGTTAGAAGGGAGGGAAATAGTAGTAAGGGGAGAGGGTAGGTTAAGAAGGGGGGTCACTGGGTGGGAACACTGAAGGAGGGGGTGGTCAAAAGGGAAAACTTCAAGGAGGGGAAGGGAGAAGGAAGAAACAAAAACAGAAACAGAGGAGGGAATAGGATGGAGGGGAAGAGGCAGATAGTCATCATTACTGTGAATGTGAATGGGATGAACTCTCCCATAAAACAGAGGCGGATAGCAGAATGGATAAAAAAAACCATAATCCTACTATATGCTGTCTACAAGAAACACATTTGAAACAAAGGGATACCCACAGGGTAAAGGTAAAAGCTTGGAGTAAAATTTATTATGCCTCAGCTAAAGTAAAAAAAGCAGGGGTAGAAATACTTATCTCAGATAAAGCAAAAGCAAAAATAGATCTAATTAAAAGAGATAAGGAAGGAAACTATATCCTACTAAAAGGCACCATCAAGAATGAAGCAGTATCACTACTTAATATATATGCACCAAGTGGTATAGCATCCAAATTCCTAGAGGAGAAGTTAAAGGAATTAGAGGAAGATATACATAGCAAAACTATACTAGTGGGGGACCTTAATCTCCCCCTCTCTGAACTCGATAAATCTAACCTCAAAATAAACAAGAAAGAAGTTAAGGAGGTGAATAGAATCTTAGAGAGACTAGATATGATGGATTTCTGGAGAAAACTGATTGGGGATAAAAAGGAATTTATTTTCTTCTCAGTAGTGCATGGTACATACTCAAAAATAGACCATGTACTAGGGCATAAAAACCTCACAATCCAGTGCAAATAGGCAGAAATATTAAATGCATCATTCTCAGATCATGATGCAATAAAAATTATAGGCAATAAAGGGCCAGGGAAAGATAGATTAAAAACTAATTGGAAATTAAACAATTTAATCCTAAAGAATGGATGGATCAAACAAAAAAGTATAGAAACAATCAATAATTTCATTCAAGAGAATGATAATAATGAGACAACATACCAAAATTTGTGGGATGCACTAAAGGTAGTTCTCAGGGGAAGTTTTATATCCCTGAGTGCATACTTAATTAAAGCAGTGAGAAGGGAGGTCAATGAATTGGACATGCAATTGAAAAAGCTAGAAAAAGAACAAATTGAAAATCCCCAATTTAGTACTAAATTAGAAATATTGAAAACCAAAGGAGAGATTAATAAAATTGAAATTAATAAAACTATTGAATAAATAAGTAAAACTAAGAGCTGATTTTATGAAAAAATCAACAAAATTGATAGACCCTTAGTCAATTTGATAAAAAAAAAGAAAGAAGAAAACCAAATTATGAGTATCAAAATTGAAAAGGGTGAATCTATCTCCAATGAAGTGGAAATAAAAAAAATAATGAGGAATTATTTTTCCCAATTGTATGCACATGAATATGACAATCTTAGTGAAATGGATGAATATTTACAAAATCACAAGTTGCCCTGATTGACTGAAGAGGAAGTGGATTACCTAAATAACCCCATCTCAGAAAAAGAAATCAAACAAGCCATCAGTGAACTCCCTAGGAAAAAATCCCCAGGGCCAGATGGGTTCACTAGTGAATTCTGTCAAACATATAAAGAACAATTAATTCCAATACTCTACAAACTATTTGGGAAAATTAGTGGAGTCCTACCAAACTCTTTCTATGACACAAATATGGTACTGATTCCTAAATTAGGAAGAGATAAAACAGACAAAGAAAATTATAGACCAATTTCCCTCATGAATTTAGAAGCAAAAATTTTAAATAAAATATTAGCCAAAAGACTCCAACAACTTATCACAAAAATAATACACCCTGATCAGGTAGGATTCATTCCAGGAATGCAAGGATGGTTTAATATTAGGAAAACTATCAGTATACATGAGCATATCAACAATAAAACTAGCAGAAACCACATGATCATCTCAATAGATGCAGAAAAGGCTTTTGACAAAGTAAAACATCCATTCCTATTAAAAACAATAGAAAGTATAGGAATAAATGGAGCCTTTCTTAAAATAGTTGATAGAATCTATTTCAAACCATCAGCAAGTATTATATGCAATGGGGATAAACTAGAAGCCTTTCCAATAAGATCAGGAGTGAAACAAGGGTGTCCACTATCACCCCTCTTATTCAATCTGGTACTAGAAACACTAGCAGTAGCAATTAGAGAAGAAAAAGAAATCAAAGGAATCAAATTAGGCAAAGAAGTGACCAAGCTATCACTCTTAGCAGATGATATGATGATATACTTAGAGAATCCTAGAGAATCAAGTAAAAAACTACTTGAGACAATAAATAAATTTGGCAAAGTTGCAGGATATGAAATAAACCCACATAAATCCTCAGCATTCCTGTACATCTCTAATGAAACTCAACAGCAAGAGATAGAAAGAGAAATCCCATTTAAAGTCACTGTAGACATTATAAAATATTTGGGAATCTACTTGCCAAAACAAACCCAGAATCTATATGATCACAACTACAAAACACTTCTCACACAAATAAAATCAGATCTAAATAGTTGGAAAAATATCAATTGCTTGTGGCTGGGTTGAGCTAATATAATAAAAATGACAATTTTACCCACACTAAATTATATATTTAGTGCCATACCAATCAATTTCCCAAAAAAACTACTTTGTAGAGTTAGACAAAATAATAACAAAACTTATTTGGAAAAACAAACGGTCTAGAATATCAAGGGAATTAATGAAAAGAAATGCTAGGGAAGGTGGACTAGCTATGCCAGATCTTAATCTGTATTATACAGCAGCAGTCATCAAAACTGCTTGGTACTGGCAGAGGGGTAGAGTAGTGGATCAATGGAATAGATTAGGCACAGGAGACCCAGCAGTTAATGAATATAGTAATCTAATGTTTGATAAACCCAAAGACTCCAGTTTTTGGGATAAGAATGCACTATTTGACACAGCTGCTGGGAAAACTGGAATACAGTATGGCAGAAACTGGGCATAGATCACTATCTAACACCATATACCAAAATCAAGTCTAAATGGGTGCATGATCTAGGTGTAAAGGATGATACTGTAAGCAATTTGGGAAAGCAAGGAATAGTTTACCTGACAGATCTGTGGAGAGGAGATGACTTTAGGACCAAATAAGAATCAGAGAGCATTATAAAATGCAAAATGGATAATTTTGATTACATTAAATTGAAAAGCTTCTGTACAAACAAAGCCAATGTAACCAAGATCAAGAGGGAGGTGGGAAATTGGGAAAGAATTTTCACAACTTGTGTCTCTGATAAAGGACTTATTTCTAAAATTTATAGAGAACTGCGCCAAATCTGCATGAATACAAGTCACTCCCCAATTGATAAATGGTCAAAGGATATGAACAGGCAGTTTTCAGAGAAAGAAACTAAAGCTATCTATAAGCATATGAAAAAATGCTCTAAATCACTATTGATTAGAGAAATGCAAATCAAAACAACTCTGAGATACTACATCTCTCCAGTCAGATTGGCTAAGATGACAAAACAAGAAAGTGACAAATGCTGGAGAGGATGTGGACAAATTGGAACACTAA
The DNA here is from genome assembly GCA_011680675.1 of Gymnobelideus leadbeateri. NCBI lineage: Eukaryota > Metazoa > Chordata > Mammalia > Diprotodontia > Petauridae > Gymnobelideus > Gymnobelideus leadbeateri. The sequence continues at coordinate 191,214 of WOXC01008411.1, read as the reverse complement.
TACATTGCTGGTGGAGTTGTGAATCCACTCATCACCTCCTGAAAAAGATCCCAAAGAGAAAACTCCCAGGAATATTATAGCCAGGTTCCAGAATCCCCAGATCAAGGAGAAAATACTACAAGCAGCCAGGAAGAAACAATTTCAATATTGTGGAAACACAATCAGAATAGCACAGGACCTGGCAGCTTCTACACTGAGGGATCGAAGGGCATGGAATATGATATTCCAGAGGGCAAAAGAGCTGGGAATGAACCCAAGGGTCACCTACCCAGCAAAACTGAGTATTTTGTTTCAGGGGAAAATATGGTCATTCAGTGGAATAGAGGACTTTCAAGCATTCTTGAGGAAAAAACCAGAATTGAATAGAAAATTTGACATCCAGACACAAGAAGCAAGAGATGCCTGAGAAGGTAATCAGGGAAAAGAAATCAAAAGGAACTTATCAAAGTTGAACTATTTACATTCCTATATGGAAAAACAATAACCGTGACTGATGATATCTTTCTCACTATGAAAATAGTGGAAGAAAGGTGTGTGGTCATATGAATACATATGTGAATGTGTGTGTATATGGTTACAGTTATATATGGATAGAGGGCATAGGTTGAATTTGTTGGGAAGGGAGAATACTCAAGGGATGAAATTATGAGGTGAGAGAGGAAAGTGGCAAGAGGAGATGGGGAGAGACAGGGTAGGGTAAACTATCTCATGTAGAAGAAGCAAGGGGAAGTGGTTGCAAGGGAGGGGGAGAATAGGAAGGCAAAAAAGGCAAAACCACATTCTCATTGAATTTGGTTCAGGGAGAGAATGACATACATACTAAATGGGATATCTCAACCTACAGCAGAATAGGGGGAAGGGGGATGAGAGGAGGGATGATGGATGGGAGGGCATCCTTGGGGGAGGGGAGGCTGGAAGTACCCACTATAGAAGAGGGACAGGATCATGTAGGGAATGGACCAGGTGGGGGGTGGGATGAGTGGGAGGGAATTATAAGCAGACTTGTACAATATATCTACTATGATAATGTTTTGCATAGCTAGACATGTACAACATATACTGAATTACTTATCTCCCCAGAGGGAATGGGTGACAAGGGAGGAAGGAAATGGATCTGAAATTCAAGGTCTTAACATTAAATGCTTCAAATATATATAAATATATATATATATATATATATATATATATATATATATATATATAAACTATTATTAATACTCTTTTGCTTGTAATTGGGAGATAAGATGTGCAGACATTGGGACACAAAGATTCACCTTCCTCTAATGGAAAAGTCGAAGGGGTATGGGAGAAGGTATGGGAGAGAGCAGATTGGAGGAAGCGATATCTTGTGGGACTGCTATTCTGGGAGGTTGGGTAGGGGAATAACGGGGGGAAAATGATTGTAACTCAAAATCTGGAGGAAATGAATGATGTAAAACAGAAGTTAATAAAGCATTTGTTAAAAAAAAAAAGAAAGACCTTTATGTACAAAAATATTTATAGCAGCCCTTTGTGTGGTTGCAAAGAATTGGAAACTAAAGGGGTGCCCATCAATTGGGGAATGGCTAAACAGGTTGTGGGTTATGAATGTAATGGAATATTATTGTGCTATAAGAAATGAGGAGGTGATGGATTTCATAATTACCTGGAGAGACTTATACAAACTGATGCTGAGCGAGAAGAGTAGAATCAGAAGAAATTTTTATACACCGACATACCATATCTGTGATGACCAATTATGACAGACTGGACTCTTTTCAGCAATGCAGTGATAGAAGTCAATCCTGAAAGACTCAAGAAAGAGAGAAATGTGCCATCCAGAGATATAACTAGAAAGAACTGAGCCTGAATCCTGATGGAAGCAAACTAAATGATCTTTATCTTTTCATTGTTTGGTTTTATTTCTTCTTTACCATCTTTCATCCCACCTAGTACAATACGCCTTTGTAATTGGAATAATGTCTAATATGCATGTATTTGCAGATCCTATGCTGGACTATATGCTGTTGTGGGGGGAGGGGGGAGGGAAGTAAAGGAAATTTGCAAATCAAGGAACTATGGAATTGATTCTTGTTAACTGAAGCTAAACTAATAAATTAATTTAAAAAAAGAAATGAGGAAATATATGACTCCAAAAAATATGGAAAAAAACCTGATACAGAGTAAAGTAAGAACTATAAGGGATACTTCATGATATAATGTAAATATTATAAAAAGTAACAATTTTGAGAACTTTTTTAAAGTCATGAAAATAAAAAGAGCAAGAAAACTATCTATACCTTAATAATATCATAAAAACACACATATATTTGAATGTAGCCATGGAGGGAATTTGTTTTGCTTAGCTATGTTTATTTGTTTAAAGGAATTATTTTTTTTCCATTCTTCATTTTCCAATGCATTTGGGGACAAGGAGAGAAAATAAATTTCTGTTAGTTTGTTGTTTTGGTGTTTTGTTTTGTTTTGTTTTTTAATAGAGAGGCAAGAGGGAATACTAGACATATGGAATGTTGCATGCACTTTCAAATGAGATCACCATAGTATCAGTTTTATTTAATTATTTTGGTTTGTTAGAAGACATCTCTCACAAATTGGCAATAATCTGTAAATATTTGTAATATAAAAACAAAACATCAACAAACTTAAAAAAGATTCTCCATAGGAACTGAGTCTAGAATTCCTCCCATACTGAAAGGACAGAAAGAATCCAACAATTACATAGCTGAAAAACTATTTAGTACTTATGGTATTCTTAACAAAACATCAAAGGAGAAGGGAAAATCTTCCATTGCTGTCCAATGTTTCCTCTTTCATTCATTCATTCAGGAAAAAACAAAAACAAACAAACAAAAAAAACCCAAAAAACTAAGTATGTTTCTACTGTGTTTCAGTCCTTGAACTAGTTCTTGTGGAGGATACAAACACAAAACCAATCAAAGCATGTTTCCTGGTCTTGAGAAGCTTATAATCTAATGACAGCATGGCCTGAATTAGTGTTCCACGGAGCATGTTTCATGTGGGAGGAGGGAGGATTTTGAGTCCTCTGGAAGTGATATTACACATATACAAAATCCTATCTGAAAAAGTGAAATGAGCTAAGGGCATAAAAGAGATAAAAAGAAAACTCTATGTGATTTTAGAGGCATGCAGGATCACTTTGGGTTGGCCTAATTAGGAAAATTTACATTTTCCTTGCTTCAAGTGAAGCATTCCTGCAGTCAGGAAAGCCTGGGTTCAAATCCTGCCTCCGATGTTTACTAACTTTTGTTATCATGAGCAAGTCACCTGGTCAGTTTCCCTGTATGTAAAATATGGATATGGACTCCATGATTTCTAAGGTCTCTTCCAGCTCTGTATTTATAATCTTTGCCCCATATATCTTTTTAAGAATGAGACTAATAAATAATAAATATCTTCATTGCTATCAATGTATAAGACCAATGTGAGTTACCCAGTGGTCTTCATCTTCTGCATTAGACTACAAAAAAGATCCCTTATAGAAGGAGCCGCAAGACTTAATTTGTTCAAGAGTAATTTGTCCTTTGAGAAAGAGTTGATTGAATTTGCACTTTGCTGACATGGTAAGATAGAGTGCAGGAGTCAGAAAAATCTCACTACAACTGTGTGGCCCCGGACAAGTCAATTAGCTGCTCTTAGTCTCAGTTTCCTCATCTGTAAAATGGGGAGAGTAATAGGCTCTTCTTCACCATCTTGTAGCAAGAATTCAATGAGAACTGGGGGGAGCTGGGTGGCACAGTAGATAGAGGGCCAGGAGTTCAAATCCAGCATCAGACTTATACTCTGTGATCTGGGGCAAGTCACTTAACCCTATTTGCTTCAGTTCTTCATCTGTAAAATGATCTAGAAAAGGAAATGGCAAACCACTCCAATATCTTTGCCAAGAAAGCCCCAAATGGGGTCTCAGAGAGTTGGACGTGACTAAAACAACTTAACAACATGTGAAGCATTTTGCAAAACTGAAAGTCCTATATAAATTATTGCTATTATTAGGAAATATTTTTTTCATAAAAAACATCTCAAAATGTTTTGTGCTGACATTCCTTTTTCCAATGCCTCTGTCAGGTTTTTAGACAATGGGAATTTTTGCTTCTAATTGTATCCTAGGTTAAATGATCGCAATGGCCACTGCTTATGCCTTAAGTCCCCCCTACACATTTCTAGAAAGAGCTCATTGGCAAAACTCTGGCATGCCATTTATTCGGCAGGTTATCTACAAAATTGGGATGAATGACAAGCCAAAGTTAAATTTCTCCAACATTTTGCTCTCCCCATATAAAACTAAACCAACAGCATCATTCATGAAATCCCGACAATTCTAATTTTTCATCTCATGACTAGAAAATGGAGACTAACCAGTCTCCTATATCCCAGTTCAAAAAGACAGATATCAATCTGGGGCTCTGATTTTCTATTACACTAGACCAGTTTGTGTTCATTCATTTAAAGAAAAATAAAAGGAATTTCAGGAGACATTCTCATTATATAGTATGTCCATAAGAGAGATGCAAAGAATGATGATTCTACTTAATAAGTCTGATAGTTAAAATCACAATATCTATGTTTAGAGATACCTGGTATCATTTGGCCCAAGTCTACATAGCACAGAGAAAAAGTCATAATTTGTAGGAATCACTGGAATTTGAAAAGGGCAGATAGTTTGTAATTTCTGATAATTTGTAAATTATATCTATATGTAATTTGTATTATATATATATATATAATTTGCAAAATTCTGATAGTTCGTAAATTCTGATAATTTAAACCAAATAACCTAATAGGCACACAGATACACATTTACACTAACATGTACATGCATGTACACACATATGCACATACATATACACTCCTTCACACCCACATTTATCAGGTATATGTCAGACTTCTTACTTCATTTGCACAATTTATTCTTTGCTAAATGGAGCCCTTCTTGAAATTGTTTCAAAATAGCGTATGAGGGTCAGCATATTAAAGCAGACCAATTGGAAACTACCCAAGAAAATCTGATAATCGTAGCTGCCTATGCATTGTGGAGGAAGAGGTAACTTTGGAGTGAAGGTGGGAAAGGGCAGGGGAAAGGTGAGGAAAGAAAGAGATGAAAAACTGGTAGAGCATTTCTGTCTTCCCAGGTTCTTTCTTAAACTCAGAATTAGGCCATGAACGGATTACAGAAGAAAGAAAAGAGAACAGAGGAGATAAAAAGAAAGAATGAAAGAAGAAAGAGAAAAGGAAAAGAAAGAAGGAAGGAAGGAAAGAAGAAAGAAAGAAAGAAAGAAAGAAAGAAAGAAAGAGAGAGAGAGAGAGAAAGAAAGAGAGAAAGAAAGAAGGAAAGAAAGAAAGAAAGAAAGAAAGAAAGAAAGAAAGAAAGAAAGAAAGAAAGAAAGAAAGAAAGAAAGAGAGAAAGAAAGAAAGAAGATTTATTTTTCTGTAACCTGTTTCTCTTCTGTCCAGAATGAGCCTTTAAGCTTCTGTTTCTGTCCATAGAGTGGGACTGGAAGCTGCCACATTCAGGCATCAATCTGATGCCTAAAATTGAAGGTATGGAGATTCAATGTAAGTCTATTCTCCAGTCTGGCTATTCAAAGAAGAAATGGCATCTCTAAAGCTTAAAGACTGCTGATAGTGCTAACATTGTGCACACACCCTTGTGAAGAGCCTAAGGTAACTTAAATAGTCTCTGGAAATGAAGGGAAATCATTCTCCCTGGATATTAGGAGGAGAGACACCCGAAGATTATTTCTTATATTCATTTGGAGATAACATTTTAGAAGAAACATAATGACTCTGGATTTGAGACTCTGCCAGTTCAAGATGTGTTATAAATATTATAGCTAGGCCCCCTTCACTTCCCTTTCTCATATCCCCAACAGTCACATAGAAAGATTAAAAATCAATCTTTACTTTCAATCTTCTACTTAGTATGTTACAATTTAATCTTATTTTTAACATTTCTATTCCTTGAAAAACACTCAACAGTACGAATTAAATTTAAAACAAACAAAAAGGCAAAAAAATGAAACATTCTTAGGGAAACACCTAGTCACTAAATGTAGTTTTAGAGGTCAGAGTTGCATATAAAACTGGTCTCAGGATGTGTCATTGAAAAGAAACTCTGTATAGCACTTAACTTTGACATGTCTGGAGAATGAGACAAAAAGGGAGCTGTTCAAATCAGCTCAAAGTTATTATTGTAAAGGATGAGTATCTCATTGAGTATATTTCTATAAAGCTTCATATCACCAAAGACCATTTTTAAATCCTTCTCCCCAAGATCTTCAGAGAAAATGAAAGTTGAAAAGAAAATAGGGAGGTGAGATTGAGCCTCCAAAGCACGCTTTTATGTGCTTTCCATTTTCTTGGAGCTTATAGCCTGAATAAAAGTAATATAGCAGGTAGTATATTAATTTAAATTGAAATTAGGAGAGAATATCTTAGTAAGGAAGCAAAATGAAGATTTCTTTTCTCAATTCTCATACGTATTTTCTCTGAAAATGTTAAGTCATATTACTCACAATTTGCTTCAAGGAGCATGTACCCACATATGTATATTTGCTATTTCTCTATTTCTTTTTTTCCCCCAAAGATATTTACTTAGTTAGATGCTAAAGCAATCTGTGTTAGAGAGTTAAATGTTCCTGTTTCACACAGCATTCCAGCTTGCAGTTATGTCTCTAATAATACACAGGTGGAGAGAGATAACAAAATGTGTAGCTGCAACATGCAATTATCCATAGGTTGGATTCTAGGATCATGCTGCACTAGAACTCTGATTTCTATTTCTAGAAAATTTGATTCAGGAATGGAACATCATTTAGGAAATTTCTTTATCTGCTGTCCAGGAGTTGGGTTTTAGGAACTTTCCCCTCATGTCCCAGGAGGGAGGACACAGTGCACTTGTGCAGTGTGTCTGCCCCAGTACATTCAGGAGTGGTTCCCTAGTTATGCTTAGGTTAATCACCTACCTGGGGCTGGGGGTTACTCTTATCTCTAGCTCTCTGAGTTTTCCTGGGGTTGTTGGGGAAAATACCAAAAGCCAATTATGCTGGATTCAGAGGACCTGAGTTCAACTTCTGTCTCTAATAATACCTCTGTGACCTGGTTTCAAAGTCCTTCAGCCTTCCTAGGCCTCAGTTTTCTTCACCTATAAAATAAAAGGTTTAGACTAGATTACCTGGGATCTCTTCCAGTTCTATATCTATGATCTTATGGCTCTGAAATGACCTGTCTTTTTATAGACCAGAACGCAAGGTGTAATTTATCACCAAAAAGGCTCAAGCCAGTAATTCATCACCTATTGATCCATAACAGTCCATGCCAATCAATTCATCTTCAATCCATAACAATCTAAGTCCCAAAGGAAGGCTCACTATCCTGTAATTGCATCAAGGTACTCCTTCTGATGAACCCCCTACCCACAAAATCCTTGACCTCTAATGGAATATTTGTGACAACTTCTTCTAAAACAAAGATATCTTAAACATGGTGAAAACAGGCCATGGTTCTGCCTAACATTTAAGGAAATGTATTGGGCTTAACATAAGGAATTAAAAAAAAGATAATGAGAGAAGTTATTATTTTTGGTATAATGTTAACAACCTATTATTAAATTAGGATTCATATTTCTTCTCTTTCTTTCCTCAATCAGGGACCAGCCCCTGCAGGTCAGTCAGCAAGTCTCTGAAATGCATGGCTAATAGAAGAGATTACTCTAATCTTGGTGAACATTCTCCTCAACCCAACTAGGAGACCTTACTTTTGTTTAAATGCAGGGATGGGGAACCTAAAGTCTTAAGGTCACTTGTGGCCCTCTAGGTCCTCAAGTGCAGCCCTTTGACTGAATCTAAACGTAACAGAACAAATTCCTTTATTAAGGGGAAATTCTGTTTAAAATAGAATCTAATCTAGGTTAATTCTTGTCTCAGAGCAATGAGCTCATGTCCTTACATCCCTCCATTGGAGTTTAGGTGGACCCAGCTCATGAAAGAGAAAATCAACTAGAATGATCTGGATGGAGATGGATTCCCCTGTCCAGATTATTGGAGAGGGCTGAATCTCATAATCAAGCCATATTTTCAGCAGGAAGAGCTAAAGATTTCTAGCCCACCTCTTCATTTAAACATCTACCAATCACGGTTGATTTATCATGTCAGGAGCATTCCCTTTCAAAAAAAATTTAAGGCATTTAGTGTCTTCATTTAATGGTCTTTGGTTATTAAGAGAAACCACTGACCATCAATTTATTCCTAGCTAGCCCAATTAATAAATTGATTATTAATTACCCATAGACCCTGTCTCAGGTTTTTCATTTGTCACAATAGCAAAGAAATTTACCTTCATACTCTTCCTGACTCAGACACTAAAACATCTAGGAAGATGCTTTATGAATTCAGATGTGAAATAGAATCAAGAAGCAGAGGTATTGAATAGAAAGAACACTCAATTTGTTTATTTTAATTCTATAGTCTTGGGCAAATCATTGCAACTGCCTGGGCCAAAGCTTGTTCACTATAAAATAAGAAGGTTGGACCAGATGATCTCCAAAGTCCCCTCCCAATCAACAGGTATTTATTTACTATCTCTTACATGTCAGTCACTATACAAGAATTATGCTATGCAAGGACAATCAAAATATTCCCTATCCTAAAGGAGTTGATCTTCAAAGAAAATACAAATTCACATAGAAAACATACAAAACAGCAATGAGATAATCTTGGTGGAGAAGGCCTCAACGGCTGAGGGGAACAGGAAGGACTTTATGTAGAAGATGGAATATGATCTGAGGCCTGAGAGAGTTCAAAGACTCCAAAAGGCGGGTCTGAGGAGAGAGTACATCACAGGAATGGTGAACAAAAGAAGTGGAGAAGTGTGATGGGCTATCATGTGTAAGGAATAAGATCAGTCTGGCTGAACTATAGAATGCATAGAGGAGAATAATGATTAATAAGGCTAGAAAGCTATGTAGGTTCTGGTTATAAAGAACTTCAAATGCCAAGGTTTGATCCCCAAGGTTATAGAAAGCCATTAGAGTTTGAATGAGGCCTTAGGATGATCAAACATGCAATTCAGGAGTATCTCTATGGGTGGTGGATTAGGGGAGGGACAAACTTGAGGCAGGTGGACAAATTAGGACATTATTGAGATAGTTCCAAAGCAAGGTGATGAGGGTTTGAAAAGAATCCTATGACTACACACAGATGACATTTCCACCTTGAATTATGCAAGATGTTTGACATCTGCATTGAGTAGGTGGCCTTTTCTGTGAGTCATCAATCTCATCTATATTATGGAGCCCAACCAGAGTCATTATAAAATATTTTCACTTGCTCTCACCATGGATGCGGGTGCTCAAGCCAAAATATTTTCAATTCTCTCCAAGGCAAATAATAGTTTCAATGGGACTGTCATAGAAGCCTGACCACACAGAGTTATTGCAAAGAGACATAAACACACAGAGTGTTTAACCATTCACATATATTTGTATATGTGAAAGTGTGTGTGCTATACACACACACACACACACACACACACACATATCTATATTAACTAAATATATAAGGCTATAGAGTAAGCCTCCTAGGATATTGGGTAGATCACTTGACTTCAACCCTGGGGAGGATTATGGACATGAACAAGAGTTGTTAATTAATTTGAAAATAGTTTACCCATTTTCCCCAGTTAAAATATTATACTGGTCAATTTTATTTTGAAAATCTAGAACATTATGGGGTGGCTAGGTTGCTCAGTGAATAGAATACCAGCCCTGAAGTCAGGACAACCTGAGTTCAAATCCAGCCTCAAACACTTAACACTTATTAGCCATGTGACCTTGGGCAAGTCGCTTAAAACCAATTGCCCTCCAAAAAGAAAAAAAGAAAATCTAGAACATTATCATTTCAAATGTTTTCCTAATTTCATAAGTTATTTAAACATTTAGAAAAATATATGATAATATTTTATGTCATATGAAATTCAGTCTTACTTCTTCCTACTTTATATCTGCAAAATTCTCCTTTCGATCATTTGCTACAGAGAACAGAGATCCAGCCTTCACGTCTAGAATCCTCAGTTCAAATCTGGCCTCAGACACTTACTGGCTGTGTGTAGTGGCAACCACACTGGCATACCCAGGATCACTGCTTATACAGGTTCTTAGATCTACTTTACAAAACTTATCTGCAACTAAATTTCCTAACACCACCATTTGTATTGTCAGACAGTGCTGTTTTCCAAGAACTCCTTGCAGAAATGAACATTTGCTTGGTAACTGACTTCTGGCAATTATGCTGTTTATTCTATTCAAGATCATTCCTTTCTGTCCATATAAAGTATTCTTATCTGTCTGTGCATCTTCTAAATGTTCTCCTGATAGAACAATTCTAGAAACATTTATTGAGTGCCTACAATATACCAGGCCTCATTCAATACACCAAGAATGCACACAAATGCACTGACTATATATTTTTTCATCTCTCTGGATCTCAGCTTTCTCTTCTCTAAATGAAGAGGTTGTAATAAATCAGGGTTATTTAATGGAGGGTCTGTAAAGTTTATTTTATCTTTTAAATATTTTGATAGCTACTTATATATAATTGGTCTGCTTTACGTATGCTTTTTTTTAATTTCATGTATACAAAAACATAATTCTGAGAAGGGGTCTAATAGACTTCTTCAGACTTCAAAAGGGCCCTTTACACCCAGAAGACTAAGAACTCCTTAGACTAGATGGTTTCTTTTTATAGATGAAAATACTGAGGGTCACAGAATCTATGTCTTGCTCACATAAGAAGTAAGTGAGGAGGAGGAGGAGGAGGAGGAGGAGAAAGAAGAAGAAGAAGAAGAAGAAGAAGAAGAAGAAGAAGAAGAAGAAGAAGAAGAAGAAGAAGAAGAAGAAGAAGAAGAAGAAGAAGAAGAATGTGAGCAGAGCCAGGATGTAAACCCAGATCCTACACTCCAACTCCACCATTCTTTTATCTCCAGTTCTATGATGCTACAATTCAATGTCCCTTTTCCCCATAGGTAATCAGAAATCCATTAAGCATGAAAATAGTAAGGAGTCTATGAGGGAAAGATTTCTGGTACTTCATCACATAGGCTGAAGATCCCTAATGTTCTCGGTGTTTTGAAAGACTGTGAGATGGATTGGACATGTATGTGGACAATAGAGGGAAACCAGCTGGCTCCTGGAATTGAGCAATCCTAAATTGATATAAAAGTGCCTGGGTCATACTAGGCACATACATACATGCCTATAGTCATACTATCCATATATAAGACCCACATCTCCCTCTTTACCTGATCTCTAGGGCCTAAAATTGGGAGACAGAAACCTATCATTTCTAAGAGTAAGATTCTGAGCACATATCAGCTGTGCCAGTTGCTGACTGGTTCTGGGCCCAACAGACAAATTCATTTCAATGACATGGCACACAAATGGTGGTGTATAGCATGCCAGGTGGACAGAGTATTCCAGGCACTAAGTCCATGGGATTTGCCTTTCGGGAGTTTTTGAAAATAAGATAGAACTGGGTGCCTGCTTAGTGAGTGATGCCTTAAGCTCACTACCGTTTCCTTAATTTGGTGATATTTGGGAAGGAACACTGGAAAATCACCTTTCCTTGACTAAAAGGCACAAATAGAGACTTTTTTCTTCAAACACTGATTGAATGAACAACCAGGAAGATTGAATAACTACGAACAGCAGTTTTCTTGCAGATCTGTGAAGAGTCAGGGTTATAGAGAGCCTAAGGCCCTTAGAAGGTCCTAGGAGAAGGCATTCTTCTTGCAATGCAAGTTAACACCTCCTCTGCAACCAAATCTTAGAACATTGTCTAGAGTAGACCACCTAGAGATTCACTGACTTGCCTAGGTTGCACAGTATGTGTCAGAGGTTGCACAGTTATTCCACATCACAGGGTTTAGGGGCATGACACCCCCACAATCTGGAAATTTTTTTACCCCCTTCCCTTAGTACCGGAGAAGTCTGAGTTTTGTCTTTTTTATGGAGTATTTATAGTATCTTATTATAAAATTTGGGTTGACATTATATAATACTATATATATATGTTTTATGCATTTCTGAGTTTCTAAACTTTTTCTGTGTTGTCTGCTGGCCTCCACATGTGGCTTCTGCAAAACTCTCCAAAAATTCCCATTTAATTTTTATACCAACCCACAATATATCAAAATCTCAATGGGGAAAGTCATGATATGGAAGGGATAACTGTACTCGAACCCAGGACTGCCTCGTTTCAAGGCCATCTCTCTACTACACAATCCTGTCTCTTCAAAGAAGCTTAAGGTCTCATTTTAAAATAGAAAACATTACAATGTGTTTTCCCCTTTATAACATGGAATCTGGTGATTTTCTTTAGAGAATACCCAAAAAGCTTCTGCACATATTTCTGTTTTACAAACCTTTAACTGCCCCTTCATTCCTCATTCTCAGTTCCTTGCAATATGATATTCTCAGACACAAGCCTGCTAGAAAGTTTAGACATGGTAATTCAAGTGAAAGCTTTAGGGAACATCCCACTTGTATTATGCTTGGCTTAAAGAAAGCAAAGCCTATTCCATTTAGCCCCCCCCCAGAAAAAGCACAATGACCTCTTCAGCTGGACACATCAGCAGCTGGTCAATAACTTAAACAGGGTCTTGCTTTACGCTTTCTCAATTATCCTGGGGATCGAATAGACAACATATAAAAATATGACAGGAAGATGATGGATTATGGGTCATAAGTCTCATTTCTGGCATACAAATAAAACATCATGCTTGTGTGTTATGACAATCTGTTTAATGGACAGAAATTAACAGATGTTGATTGCATTCTAGTGTGCAGGGCATACCAAAAAACACAGTGGAATGTAAAAGGAATTGTCTCTATGTATCTACATAATGAACCACAAGTAGCAAAAACATTGAAAAGACACTTTTATTGTTGTCTGGACACAGGGTAAAAGCCCTACTTTGCCAAATGAGAGTTTCAGAAAAGAACCACAAAGTATGTGTCTTTAAGTTTAAAATGAGTAGAAATGCTTTTTCTTTCCCTTTTTCCAAGTAATATTTCATAGTTGTCAAAATATAAGCACACTCTTCTTAAAATAAAAATAAAATACATGCTAAGGTAGGGAAACGCATCAATGAAAAACAGAGGCTAGACGTCATTCTGTATTTTATTAATAGAAAATGCATGGTGATAGAAAACAGATACAGAAAGTCATGCTTAATTGGCACTTCCAAAAACAGTTTTTGTGAAGTGTCTTTTGAAATTACTGGTAGTGAAGGAAATTTAGAAAGCTTGCTGTGGATATAGAATTTTTTAAAAACCTATTTTTTGAGAGAGAATTGAATTACATAATTAACTTAATTCTCCCCAAGTGGAAGCAAATATTTCCTGATGATGCTTAGGTCCATCTCAGAGCAATTCCAATATGTCAGGGTGAGAAGTAGGTGTGGCTACCATACTGCCTCCATAAAAGACATCTTTCTAGGGTAAAAGAGTCTTACATTTAATCATACTGACACCTACTACACTCTTTTGTACTGTGTTCTCCCTGGAGGCCTCTGGGAAAATCCCCAACTTTGGTACCTCTGCTGTGAACTCGACTTCCCACCTTCTGCCTTCAATTTTTTATTTGGCATTTTGAAAAAAAAAATCTGTGATTTGATCCCACATGGTTCATTTATTCAGCTGAAGCCTTGAATATCCTGTCTCATGCCCAGAAGCTTCTTCCTTGTGGCCCCAGTAGTTCTCTTTACCAAATTTTACTTCTTAGTTGGCCCTTTCTCCAAAGGGTTTGATATTTCACAGGTAGGCTTATTATTTAATTGAGTTTCTTCTTCTCCTGAGCTGTTCATTTCCTTAACAGACAGTCTATTCTCTTCAGAAAAGAAAGATTAATATCAATCAAGGAGAAAATCAGTCTTTAACCATATGATCTTTTTAATTCATTTTTTTTCTTTGCCATAAAGCCAAATCATCTATACTAGATATCTTCACTACAGGTTTAGAAGGACTGGTAACAGGGCCATCCATTCAGAACACCAGTTTGGGCTAACACATCAGGGAATGTTCAAACAAAGCAGTTATACAGTCTACCTCTCAACTCAGGCAAAGAAGAGGAGGTAGAAATCATAGAACAATGGATATAGAAAGGGAAGGGACCTTTGAGTTCAACCCCTTCATTTTAGAGATGAAAAACTGAGGCCCAAGAGGTTAAGTAACTGGACCAGGGTCACATAGCTAGGTTTTTGAATACAGATCTCCCTGAATTCTAGTCTTTCACTTTATCAACTAAACCATCTCCCAGGAGAGGCAAATTCTCTGTGCATTTTTGCTATCTCACTATTTAATCATGAGATTTAGACAGAAAATAAAATATTATGCCCTTACTTGGGTTAGCAAATTGATGAGTTCTGGATATAAAATATTCTTTGACAATGTTGCTGGATGCCAATTTGTATCTCATCAGTCTTTATAAACATAATTTTTCACTGGTGCATTTAAAAGCAAATTTAGACACATTCAGTCTAATATTTAAATAAGTAAATTTGTGCTCTTAATTATATGCACATAATATATTTCTTATTTGTATGTTATATGTGTGTATACAGATATCACATATATAAACACACAACTATATGCAATCAGGATTAGATCTGTACTAACTTGGAATCTGTTTTTTTGGATAACTATATGCAAACCTCAGTGGAGTCCTAAGCTGAAGTTATAGTTGGCATGTCAAGGAAATGTCTTTCTTTCCAAAGTAGAGCTGTGTTAGAATCAAGATTCAATCAACATTTCAACAAACATTTATTAAGTACCATATGTGTACCAGGCACCCACTATTCTCTAGATACTCAAAGACATAAATGAAACTGTTTCTGCCTTTAAGGAGATTGGTTTCTATTGTTGGAAATAATGCATAAATGGATGAGTGAAGGTATAATATATACAAACCCAATACACTTCAGCTGAAACTTGAACAAGGCTAGGGATTCCAAAGGGAGGACGTGAAAAAGGAAAGCCTACTAGATGTGCAAACAGCCTAGGAGAAAAAATGGAACCAGGAAATGGAATGACATGTACAGGGAATAAGGGAATAAAAAGAAGGGAATAAGTATTTATTAAGCACCAACTACATGTGATACAGTGGCAGCTAGGTAGTGAAGTGGATAGAGTACCAGGCCTGGAGTCAGGAATATCTAAATTCAAATCCAGCCTCACATATTTAGCTGTATTACCCTGGTGTAATGTTAATGGGATTTAAGATCTTCCTCACCCATTAATAAGCCTCACCTATTGCCCATTAAGGGAAGTTTGATTAGGGGAGACTGGCTTGCAGGAAGGCTTTCATGCCTTTTGCTAATTTCTAATTAGGAACTGAGTCATGAATGTTATTTGGCTCTTACTGTGAGTTGGCATTTTACTTTGGGGGTCCCCTTATGAGAAGGATCTTGTGATTCCCTGATCGAGATTCTGAGTGGCTGTATGTTCAGAGCTCCCTGGCTGCTCATATGTAAAGGCTCTCTCAATCCAGGTATGTCTGTAAAGTGTATAGTTGATCTAGGCAGAGTCCTGTCTGCTGGTCTTTATTTCTCTGCTTATATTTTCTCTGAAGTTCTGGGTGCTGACTTTTCCCCTGAACTAGGTGAATGTAATTGCAAAAGACTGTTGACTCCTTGAACAGCTATCTTTCCTGGTAAAGCAGATCTAAGGACCTGTGCTAGCAGTTATCCTGGGTATGTCTGTGTAGTTACTGCTGCTACACCTAGGCCAGTCACTTAAACTCTATTTGCCTCAAGGTCTCATTTATAAAAGGGTGAGAGACTGGAGAAGGAAACAGAAAAACACTTTAGTATCTTTGCTAAGAAACCCCATGGACAAGTCCATGTCATCATGAAGACTCAGACATGACTGAACAACAATGTGATGCACTGTGTGCACTAAATGCTTTCAAAATATTACTTATTTCAGTTTTACAACAACCCTGTGAGGTAGCTGTTATCATGATTGAGGAAACCAGGCAATCAAGGGTTCAATGAGTTCTCCAGTGTCATAGCTAGTATGTTTCCAATAAAATTTGACCTCAGGGCTTCCTGACGTCAGGCCCAATGCACTACTACACCATCACTTGGCCTGGAATAGCAAGGACATGAGTTTTTTTATAACATGGAATATGTGTATGGAAGTTATATACAATCAATCTAAAAAGAGAGAATAGAGCTAGCTGATGAAGGATTCTAAACATGAAATAGAAGAGTCTATATTTGAACCTAAAGGGCATAGGGAGCCAGTACAGCTTTTTGAGCAGAGGAGTGATGTCAAACTGTTCTTTAGGAATATTAATTTGGCAGTCATATAGAGAATATAGTGGAGAAGGAAGAGACTGGAGGAAAGGGAGACCTGGCTTAAGAAAACTTAAAAGAAGTAAACAGAAATCTGAGTCAGATTTGTAGGTCAGTATTAAGACTATGGAGATATGGATTACAAGGAAATTGCTACAACAAATAGGAAATAAAGTCAATAATGCAACAGTCTGATATCAGGAACACAGCATATCAGAGTCCAGTTTCCCTAACTGGGGTTGGAAGAGTCAGGAAAGGTAGAAAAATCCTATGGGTCAGTGTCAAAGTTCAGAATAAAATAGGGAAGCAAATCACCAGCACTAAGGTGGTGGCTTAGAGCCTCAGATACTTGACCCTTCCTGTAAGTCTCTTCCATTTTAATCTTATTTTCTGGGTGTATTTCCTACTTGCCTGAATTCTTATGGTTTGGGTGTTAACAGTGTTTCTTTAAGGTCCCCTTATAATCCAGTAGATACATGGCACATTATTGTCCTAGAAAGAGTTAAGGAAATATTTCGTTGATGCAATGAATATTTGATTTCCCCTGCCAAAAAAAAAAGAATCTGTGATATAGAGGAATAATTATATTTGTAATCTGAAAATTTGAATTTAAATATCAATTCTACTCCTTTCTGTGTCACTACATATATTTCACTTCTCTGATCCTTAGTTTCTTCATCTATAAAATGAAGGCCATACAATGCATGTCTAAGCTTCAGGGTCCTTACCTGAAAAATCCTAGGGTTGGACCAAATGACCTTTAAGTACTTTGCTAACTCTAACATTCTGTGATTCTGTGACAGGATAAATCCGTCTTTTCTTGAATTATGAAACTCCCCAATATGATCTCTGTTTCTCTCATTTTCTCTCCCCTGTGTCTACCATAGAAAGCACCCAAAAGTTAGTACCAGAGTTCTCCAACACCACTGAGCCAAGGCTTGGACAGGGCTTTCATGGCTTACCCAGAAGGATGGAAAACTCAACGCCTTAGCCTTTAGTATTCCATAACTACCGAGAACCCAGAAACTAATGTTCCTCTCATCTTGTATAGGATCTGAGAGTCAGTCGTGGGGCTTTATCTTAACCTCCAGTACCACCAAAATAGAGACTGGAGGGAAGATGGGCTAATTATTTATGCAGGGCAAGAAAATCAGTCATTTTTTCTTCTTAAATTCACTGTGATTCAAAGTAGCAACCTGGCTAGGAGAAATACATCTGCCAATGACAAAATTTCTTGTTCCCTCATCCCCATCCACTTTAGCACTACTTTTCTAGAGTCCCTCCCCTACTCTGCCCACCCTTTCCATTGTACTCTCTGGAATCCTGTTCTACTGATAAAAAACATAAAACAAACAAACAACAACAATACCAACCTTTTAATTCCTATTTTCAACTTTCTATCTTCTTGTGTTCACAGAAACCTGGCTTTTTCAGGTCCTAAGGGCTACACCCTCTGCAAGATGCCTTTCTTATTAACCCTCCTTAAAGCTATGAGTGTCTTCCCTCTAGGATGATTGCCAATTTATCCTGTACATAACTTTTATAAAGTTGCTTGCATGTTATATCCCCTATTCGAGTATAAGTTCTTTGATAATGGGGATGGTTTTGTTTTGACTTTCTTTGTATCCCCTGTGCTTAGCACAGTGACTAACAAACAATAAGCACTTTATAAATTCTTATAGATTTGGCTTGATTGGGTGACCTCTGATGATACATCTCTCCATCTACATTTTCAATGCTGTTTCCCCAACTGCAATTCTGTACCTGGAACATGCTAGACCTGCTCATACCCACTGTGTGACCTTTTTCTTGCCCTCAATTTAATTGTTTGGAGATTGCTCTATTCTGTGACTCACTACCATACATCGTTGCCAGAAGAATACATTTGTTAAAAAAAAAATATTTGCTTGTTTGCTTCTCAGGGAGGAAGTTAAGGTCACTATAATCACTGCTCAGTTTCCCAAGGTTAAGGTGGCATGATCTCCTCCTCTAGTTCAACTCCTATCGCAGGTCACTGTCCAAGATATAGGTACTGATGTCCCTCCAGCTATGTATTTTAATTTAAATAAAAGACAATTCTTAAATCACGTGATTCATTTAAGAGACTTTGTGATATTTGGAAATTAGGTACAGAATGGGTCAGAAAGATCAGAAGCACAGGTTACAACAGGGGAGAGCAGACACATCTGAGGACCAGTTGTAAAGGGTGCTAGGTGGTTTAACCATGGGATAACATCAGGATACAGGATACATAGGGCAGAGGGCCTTAAGAAGGATGAAGACAGAGAGGAATTGTAAGAAAAACTATTCATGAAGCCAAATCTCACCTGTCCACTATGGGGATATTAAGAGACCTGGGTTTTATACTGTACTTTGCCATTAAATTTCTGTACAACCTTGGGTAAGTCACTTACTTGCTCTTTGCCTCAGTTTCCACTTCTATAAAATGAAGGCAGTGAGGGCAGAATGCCTTTAAGGTTCTTTCAGGTACTCAAATTTTATAGTTCTACTCCCCAACTCTGCTTAGAGTTAGCCATCTATGGGATTATTTCAGTTCTCACAAATAGCTCTTTAAAGTATCATTTATCTACAGTTTAAATATAATAAATCTAATCTTAAATGTTTTCACTTAATCTGTAATTTTAATGGAATAATCAAAATTTAATTTCCAACTAAAAAAAAAAACTTTGTTAATTTCTTATAGAAGTTTTCATGGTCCACTCAGTTCCATCTACTCTTAGCCTATATAAGCCTATTCCCTATGTTCTGTGAAGAGTTCAAACTCAAACAATAGAAAACACTTCTTTTGTTGTTATTGTTAAATAAACCATATTAGTCTTTAATGAGATCTTTTCCACTCATATCAATTTCCAGAGTAGGAAGAATGCTAGGAGTTTGTCTGCATTTCAGTGTGATAAGCTACACAATGGATGTTGTTCATTAGCAAGTTGTTTATTCTCAGCCATGTAAAAGAACAAAACTAATCTTGCTCTTCTGTCAGAGCTTGCATTTGGAACAGATACATAATGATGAGCATTTACAGACATGGTTAGATATCCTACTGATACTCTGATTCATGGTTTGAGATTTTCAAACAATCTAAAGTTTTATATAGCATTTTGTAGGTGATAACTGATGAGGGATATATAAGATAATTTTATGGTTATCCATAATTCTAAATAAAAAAATCTATAAGCTCTCATATGCATGCAATTTTTGCCCTAGATTTTCACTTCTTTACTTTGAATCCTTATTATAGGAGCCAGACCCAATGACATATCCTATGCACTGTCTCACAGTTGACAATATATTGTCATCAAAATCAACCTTGTAAAAAAAGAGATGATTAAACATCTTACTTTACAAGTGATACATAATGTCACATACCTATTACCAAGAAGGCCTATTTTCTATGACCAAAGAGAATAACCTGATTTGAACTAGAAGAACTGAATAGAATTGTTAAACAATCCTTTGCATTTTAAGCAACATTTAATTAGAAACCCACTTTAACCACCAAAATGATAAAAATCCAAGAGATTAAAATTTGAGTGTCAATTATCATAAAATTCATCATTGTAATTCTTATTAAAACTCAGTGTTTAGATAGGTAATGATTTTATAATATGGCAATTTGCATAAGGAGCCCTGAGATGGCTTATTATTTCGATTCTACACAATTACAATTCCAACTCCATACATCAGAGCTCTTAGCAATGTAAAATCACTGCGCTAATTAATAAGCCATTTACTGACTGCAGCTAGTTATGGTGGTCCTGCAGCTGACCTTACGGAAGATGAGCCATCTCTGAAGTGCCTGTGTGTAACTACACACATAATGATGTGCCAGGAGGGAATCATTAAAAATAATTTACACAAGCCTTCATTTACAAGATCTTTTGATAGCATGCTTCCCCGGTGTTTAGTTCCACAGTGCAACCCCTACCATTTGGAAAGTGCCAAGCAGGAGAGTGAAGGAGGATACCTAAGTGGTTAATTAAGAGCCATTCGGACGCCACGAGAGCCTCCTGAAAAATCCCTCTGATGTCTGCTGTGTCAAATGTCTCTCACAGGCAAAGCCACAAGAGGTAGCAGCCAGAGAGGGCTAATTATGGGGGACTAGGAGCAGCTGAGAGTGGTCTGTCATTGAGCCCTTGCTGTGAGCACCCAAGCTCGGGATGGAGAAAAGCAACCCTTTGTGTTACTGGACTTGAGAGAAAGAGCAGAAATAAGAAACGGCAGTAACGCTAAGTGACTGAACCACTCACAAAAGTAGGTATTCACCAAAATATTGGATCAACACACTTGCATCTCATCGTCTTTTCCTCTTCTGGACTTTAAATAAAGATTTCGATTTATTTCAAGAATTTTAGCATGAGTGCCCCTTTAAGAGCTCTGATTTTAATGACGATTTATATATATAATCACAACAATGAAAATACATTTCCATGGGCAGAAGCACATGACATCCACTCCTAAAATATTACTTTATAGCCAAGTTAAAAAAAACACTCTGCAAAGGCTGTAACTTATGCAAGCTATATGATGAATAATATTTACAATAATCTGGTAGAATTGTCACAATGCAACATTTTTCTGTAGACAAAAAAGAGCACACTCATATGAAATTGACTTAGGGGATGATTTTAAAGGGGGAAATGCTCACGCTAGTCAATCCTACTATAAAAATCCACAGAAATTGATTTTTAAAAATGTATGAAGCTACTAAAAAAAGGATCAATTAGGACTAAGATAAAGGAGTCAGGCTTCCTCACAGTGATTGGTGATTGGAAATTATAGTAGAATATCGTATGTTACATAAAGAAGTGAAAAGGTTTTTTTTTCCTAAAATAGGAGTCAATAATCTTGCTTATCCCTGTGTTAATAGATTTGTCCCTGTACCTGCCAGAAACGTATCCTGTTATTCATCTCTAACAGATATGTACAGAAACTAATATAGCTTTCTATTTGATATACACTGAATTTGCAGCAGCAACATTTATTAGGCCATAATATTAATAATTTAACATTGAATATTTAACAACCATTTATTAAACAACCACTAAGTGCAAAACATTGTGCTTTATGCCAGGGGAAAGAAGATGAAAATTTTCAATCCTTTCCTTCAAGGAGCTTATAGTCTAATATGGGAGACATGTCATGAAAATGATGAAAAAATAATGAAAAAAATGATGTAAAGTAGAATGTAGTATGAGTAAAGGAGAAACCTATGAAAATCTAAGGAGAGAAAAAGCACTTTTATTGTGAAGGAATCAAAGAATACCTCATGGAGGAGGTATTCCTTCTGCATGGAACTGGACCTTTAAGGAAGTAGACTATTTGAAGACTCAGTAATAAATACAGGGTGCACTGCAGGCATGAGGGACTGCTTAAGTATATACCCCAGAATAAGATAGATGGTCCAGAAGGAAGTAGTGTGAATGAAGGCTGGAAAGCCAGATTGAGTCAATCAAACTTTACAAAAAACAAGCTAAGATTATATTCTATCCTGTAAGCAATAGGGAGTCACTGAATATTTCTGAGCCAGGGAATGATTTGATAGTCCTCCATCTTGGTCATCATTAGTCATGCCTAATGAATGACCTTTTCAGAAGCAATACATGTGTTACCTGTAGAGTTTGGCTTTTTAGTTCTTCTAAAAGAAGAAATCATATTTCATTCAATTTCCTTGGATATATTCTTATGTGTGCATATAACATGTTATATGTAAATATATACATGCATACTCTTAATCTGTTCAATATTCAGATCAACAAACATGCTAGGTGCTTGGGAAAATACATAGTCTAAAAAGACATAGGACCCAAATGCATGGAGATTACAGTCAATCAAGCTGAGATTACATCTACAATAATAACTCTAATTCAAAGTACTTCAGGGCACTTCAGACAGTCCTGTTATATATTTCTGTGTATACATATGTTTACTATATATGTGTATATACATACACATAGATATCATGCTTCATTTTTATACTGTTTCTTTGTCTTGAAAATTTATGACAAATCTAGTATGATTAACTATCACAGAGTTTGTGCAAAGATGATCTCAAAGATTTAACTGTGGAAAATTCTTTATAGCTCTAGTCTCTTAGCTCTTCTCTGGTGGTTTACTCTAAACCATGGAAAGGTGATCTAAATAAAAAATATTCTATGAATCTGTGTAGTAATTGCCAAGACAAAAAATAAGTTATAATTAATGTCAGATTACTAATTCAGTGAAGCTTCACACATAAGATGTATGTAGTGCTATACCTTCCTGGATGCCCAAACAGAAGCCAGAATGCATTCATTCAATTAATTATTCAATTCACTCTTTGAGGTAATTATAATAGTCATAAGTCTACCTGAGGAAATAATGAACTTCCTTTATGTTACAATCTCATTGCATTATTACAGAGCTGAAACTAGGGAAGACCAAACAAGGCTTTTTCCCAAACTGCCAAAATTTAGAAATCACTGACAGAACTTAGACTTTTTCACCAGCGTACAGATGATTGAATTTAGCACACAATTAGCAAAATAATCCATTTAAATAAGAAGGTAGCAGAAGGCCCTTGCTAGATTCTATATGTCACTTGAGGTTGTCTACTATGGTAGAGAGACCCTCTGTTTCTTGGATTCTCTTTCTCTACCTGTAAAAACTTATTTTTTTTCCTAAAAACTGATTTGAAAGTACTTTTCATGTGACTTGCCCCATTTGTGTTTTGTGAAGCTTAGCCTGGGCACAAAAATTGCTGGCTATAGCTCTGAATTACTGTCCCTAGTGCATAGTGAAATATGTGGTTTGGGCAGAGAAAGGTTAGGAGGGTTTAAAGAAAAAAATACAGCTACTCTCAATTCTACATAGTTCTACTCTATGTGTATCCAGGGTAAGTGCTTGGAGAGGGAGGGAACAAAGCTTGGGGAGGTGCTGTTGAAGTTACTTAAAATAAATGATAACCAGGTAAGGTCACCTTCAAGTCAATTAAGTAAAATGAAGCTACTCTTAAGTGGTCTTGATGAGGAGTGATAGTTAAAATTAGCAAAAAAGTCAAATAAAAATCACAGGTTGTGTTAATGCAGAAAGAATCCAACAACTGATTTTTATTTGCAGTTCAGAAAAGTAATTTAAATTTGGATAATTCCCGAACCTGTAAAAAAAAAAAGAAAAGAAAAAAAAGAAAAACAACCCTTAAGGTATAAATCTTCTGAGAAAAAATGTATATCTTCCCCCCACCTTAATGACATGCTGATCTGCTTCAACACACAAACAAATTCAGGATTATTTAAGTGAGTCTTGGCCTGCAACTGCTGCACTTATATACATGCATTTGTTGTTTAAAAATTATTTAAAATTTTGTATCAGTGGCACAAATATCTAAATATATGTAAAAGTGAAATTTCCATTTCAATTCTTTAAATATATTGAAATATATGCAGGGTTTTTTAAGTTAGCACCAAATAGTCTTGTGACCAGATCACAATTACTTTGAAGAAGAAATGCTTCTTTTTAAATAGCCACTATACCCACCCAATTTGGAGCAAAGCAGATTGATCACTGTAAGTCTTTTAAGTTTGAGAGGATTCTGGGATTTTTTTTTCACTATTATGTCACATAGATTTCATTTTTTGCTATCTGACAATAAATTTTGTAAAACTTTTAGACACTGAGGCTATTTTTGAATTGTAAAGTGTGGAAATTTTCTTCAAAAAATCCATAATAACTTTTGTTTTGTTTTTGCAAATTCTCTCCTTTCCTTTATTTGAGAAATCTAATATCCCCATTTCTCACTATCTTATTTTATTTTCTGTGACTCATAGGAGAACATATTAATAAAATAGTAAAAGGGTTTCTTTGCATGAATGAAGTTTACATGTTGCCTCATTATAGCTAAAAATATACAAGAAAAGAAAACAAATGACCAGTCAGTATTGGTGAAATGTTTAAAGTAAAGAAATCACACAATCTACCCCATGAGTTTGCCTATGACCCCAGAATACAGTTCCTTCAGGTCTCACTTAAATGGACAGTGAAGTTAAAAGGCACCGCATTTCAGTTCCCAACCCAATAAATTCTTATACCCACTTCCCAGAATTGTGCACATTTTAAACTCAGAAAACCACATTTTAATTGTTGATGTTTATATAGTGCTTTATATAGCACATAATCCCATTGAATCCTCACAGCAACCCTGGGAGTTATCATCCCCATTTTACATCTTGAAAACTGAGGCCCAGGTTGCTCTTGAAACTTGCTTAAGATTCCAGAGTTAACAAGGGACCAAGTGGAAAGTATTCTGCTGCCCAGTCTAGCATGTTTTCTACAGCACTTCAGCTGCCTTGAACTATAAGGCTGCCCCCTCTACATGCTGCCAAGACTCCATCAATAAGGTCAGTTCTTTAAAGGATAAAACAAGTAGAGCAGGATGGAAAGGGGAAACATAAGTTGCAATCACATCGGCACATCAGTCCAGTGGTTAATAGCTCTGGATCACTTTAAGAATAGCTCTAATCTGACCCTTCTGTTTCATTGTCAGTTCTAAGGACCACCTGAATAGTGCTTAAGGCTGCAGCATATACTGTACTCTAAGAGTGCAGACAGACTTCAAAACTTGCAATTATGTAGGAGCTGCTGAGATTATACTATGATATTAACTATTATTAAGTGATTTTTGTGTGAATGAGACTAGCGTGCCTTCCCACGTCTAGCTAAAAAGAATTCGCGAACGGGGACATTTAAAGGTAATTTGATAAATACCTATACTTGTTGGAGTATTTGTCTGACAGACAGAGTTGCATATGTAACCTTCCCTAAGCCACCAATGTGGCTAAAAACTCAACACTGTTTTCCAAATGACAAGTACAAGCACGTCACACAAAACCACACTGTTAATCTGGGGAAGGGAGGCGACTCCTGTCTGCTTTGCTTAAAAAAAAAGCTCAGTTTCCTTAAAATAATAAACAGAAGTTCCTGTACTTGAGAATCCTTGTCACTAACATTGTGTCTAAGCTTTTTATCCTTTGTTCTTCAATTTAACCATGACAAGATATTGGCAAGAGAGAAAGCTGCATCCCTGAGAAGGCAAAAGAGAGAGGAGATTCGGTGCGGCAGAGGGCACTGTCCATAGGCCGCGGCGGCAATGGCACTGCAAAAAGAGATGTCCAAGGGTCGCTGGCTGAGGGAGCAGCATATTCAGGACATTAAGAGTCTTCATCTATTGTCTGCAGTGACTGAAGTTATTTCTGAAATTCACTATTACAGTAAACCCTGGGTGTGTTTCAGCAAGAGAAGGGTGAGCTCACATGGTGACCTGTGTTATCACATTAAAGATTTAAACACACACACACACACACACACACACACACACACACAAATTAAAGGCTCTTTTTGCCCCGCCCCCGTGTCTCCCCCACAACCTTTTCTCCAAATGGGTTATGAGACAGTAAATAAAAGTTATACCTTATGATGAAGCATCTAAGCAGAAACAGCATCCTGTGGCAAGATAGGGGGAAATCCAGGGGCAGTGGAAATGCTTTCTAAACATTTTGTGTAGATTGTAGTTTTTAAAAGAGGAAAGAACATTCACTTAGATGTATTTATTCCTGTGCTACAGCGTTATGAATTTATGTTTTCAATAACTGGAATGTTCTGATTGTTTTTAAGGAAATATAATTCTTGGTTTCTGAGGAACAGAGTTTCTAACTGCAAGCATTTGATAAATGACAAAAAGACACTGTTAGAAATATTTAAAAGACTTATCAGTAATCAGTTCTATACATGTCTTTCATTTATAAGCCACTATTTTTAAATGTACTTCAAAGAATATCACTTAAACTAATAATTAATAAATATCAATAATTAACCATGTTTATCAAAAGTCTAATATTTTCATGAATTTTACCACAATGAAGTGAGTTTAATTTAACTGTCAAGCAGCCATTTTTTATTTTCTTTTCCTCTACTTTTTATAATTAGTATTCAATCCAGGCTCTTTTAATGAGATGAAAATTAAAGTTTCCACATTTAATACCATGTTTTCATGCTTGCCACGCTTCAGGAGTTTCAGTGAATAAACACTGGTATCAATGGACTGCCAGAAAGTGCTTCCTTAAAAGGGGCCATGAAATTTGTTTAAAAAGCTACTGTGCTGTCTATCATTAAAAATGGGGAAATAGCAGGACGGAAGTGTGGAAGAACAATCCGTTTCATGATCCCATCTTATTCTAAAGCAAAAGCAAAATAATTTATTGATGATGGCTGTCCAGAATGAAATGGACATGTGTCTATTTACAGGAATTTGCATCTTTATACCAAAATTATTTTCATCTATGATTTTGGCGGGAACAAAAAGTTCTAACTTAAGATGGCCAATTATACCTTTAAAATTGGCTACTCTTCACTGTAAGTACAGGAAAAGTGATGTTTCTATTTTAATATTGAAGTTGTATTATGGTGGCCTACTCTAGTTTTTACCTGGCTGCGGTGAAATTGAGAAATTTAAGAAAACCTATTTCACATTTCCCCAACTTGTGGCTAGAAAGTAATGATATGCATACATAGTTACCATTTTAAAAAATAAAAATCACTTTTTAAAAAGGAATTCTAGTGACTCAAAGCCATATTCCTTTCAATTACACAATAATTGAATCAGTATGCTTAATTTACCAAGATAAAATTGAGAGAATATCTTTGCCAATTTGAATTAAAACATAGTGTTGCTGTTGTTGTTTAAACTTGACTATGAAGAGTTTTAAAAGCTACCAGACAGGGTTAGTCATCAATAAAAATGATCTGAAGTAACCAAGTCCTTATAGCAAAAAACAAATTTGAACCACAGCATATAGTTGAAAAATGTTTTCTGAGCTGAAAGTAAATCTTCTTTCATTTAGGTTTGTACAACTTTTCTGAAGAATGGTACAATTATTCAGACCTGGGCTTTCAAAGGACTATCAGGGAACTTTTTCTTACATTATACCCTTTGCTTACTGGCATAAAAAAAAAAAATCAACGAATGCTTACAGTGGATAGAGAAAAGAATATGAAAGTGAAAAATATATTAAATTATTTCCTTATTTGCTTTAAATTTCTCCCTCATAGACAAAATAATAACATCTTGTTTTTACAGGGAAGAGACAATAACTAAAGTGAATTTGTGCATAGCATAAAATTTCTTTAATTCAGAAAAACACATAAAAATGTTACTTATTAAATATTTGGAAATTATGAATGCTACATATTCAGATAGCATATTAATAATCTTTAGCAGTGAATGTATTCTACATAAATGATGTCAATGAGAAATTGAAGAACAAATATGTTTACTGACTCCCCTCATCCTCATCAATAGATTATCATTAGATTTTAAAAGAATATTTGGAGAAGGGAAGGAAGGAAAATTCTATTTGTCTAAGGAGCATATAAATAATATCTCTACTGAATTATGCTTTAGAGAGTATCCAAGAAGATTTAGATATTAATTACAAGACATAAGTAGTATCAATGACTATGTCAGCTAAAGAAATGAGGATGCTTTGCAGTTTAAAGATACAGAAAAAATAGGTAAAGAATATGACTATGTTCTATAGTCTATGACTTTCATATATACTGTATAGTTCTTAGTTGGAAGAACACAAGAAAGTCATTTCCTTCTATCATATAGTTAATGAGTCCACAATTGTGAATGAAAATCAAACTTCATCATATAGTAAATAAAGACAATAAATTAAATTGTCAGTCCCTTTATAAATGTCTTTTAACACACTTAAAATATTTACTTTTAAAGTAACAAGTAGAACTCAAATCAGATTCTTAAATTATTTCAGAGGAAAATTTTTATATTCTTTATTCTGAGATACAAGTAGAACTGACACTCAAATATATCAGCACAATAATAAAACCATTAGTCAATTCAATCTAAGATCAGTTAATTCAGTGGGAAAAAAATCAATCCAAACAGTTATATGTCATCAGAGAAACAGAATAAACTATTGGTGGATTTTTTTTTCCAACCAGTTATGTTGGTATTGTATGGACATATCCAAAGTAAAGTGGTGAATTGACTGTTGTCACTCATTAATATTTTTCTTCATTCATGCAAAAAACAAATTTTGCATACCTGTATTGTATATAAGGCACTAGGAAGATTCCACAGTTTTATAAGAAATGGTGTTGTCTGTAAAATAAATTAAGGTCGAGTAAAGGAAATAAGACACATCCTAATTATCTACCAAGACAATATGCAAGACACATCACCATGAGTTGTGTAATAAGTGCTTTAGGAATAAAGAAGACCCTAAGTTGATGTGACAAAAGGGATAACATTTGAGCTGGACATTGTATTGGAATGGGATCTCAATCATAGATTTGTGGGAAAGGCTTTCCAGGAAGAAGGGACACTGTGAGCAAAGCTATGTAGGTATAAAGCATAACGTATTATTATCAGAAAATAAGTGGAGTACTGTAGATTAGTTAGAATAGAAGACATATTGGAGAGTAGTAGAAACCAAGGATAGAAAGATGAGTTGGAATTACACTGAAGATAGTCTTATGTTTCAGCCTAAGATTAGTATGCAATTTTCTCCTCGGTAAGTAAGAGGAAAAAGATACCAGAGCTCCATGCACCATGAACTATGGAGGAGGGATAATTCTAAAACCCCTCTGCTGCCATTCCAGTTTCTTTCTCAGTAGCTCAATGAGAGCCATAAATACACAGGATCATAAATTAATAGCTAGAAGGGCCTTCAGAGACTATCTAGTCCAACCCTGTCATGTGACAAGATGAGGATATTAATGGCCAGAGAAGTTATAATTTGCTCAAATTCACCCAGATAGTAGATTATAGAACTGAACATTGAATACAGATCCTCTGACTCCAAATTCAATGTCCTTTCTATAATACTCAAACACTGTGAGCTTGGAAGTGACATGTTCTAGATACGTTCTAGAAAAAAGAGAAAAAAATTTTCTTCCTAAGACATCTTTTGCTTCTAGTCATCCAGATATTTCTACATCTATTTGATTATAGCTATGCAAATTTGTCCCAATAAAAAGAAACAATTGCTTAGTTGAACATTAAGATAAAGTAAAAGGTAAACTTCCAACATGTTTGAAACAATGGAGTCAGAAAATTTGTTTTATGTGTATCTGGCAGGGTGTAATGAATAGAAAGAAGGCTTCAAAAGTCAGGAAGATCTTTGTTCTAGCTCTGTGACTCTGGGCAAATCATTGAATCTCTCACTGGAAAGTTCTGCCTTTTCCTTTTCCCATTCATTTTACAGATGAGGAAACTGAGGCAAACAGAGTTTTAGGTAACTCTTTAAGATTATAAGGGTCTGACCTGTATTGCTAGAAGTAGTTTCTTCATTTGGGAGCTCCCTAAAGAAATGGAATCAAAAGCCTATTCCCTATCTATCGCTTTCTAAATAAACAATTATTTAATATGTAGAAAATTTTTCTCAATGACAGAGGAGAGGACTTTTAATTCCATCATGTAAAGATCTCTTTGGGTAGCTAGATGGTACAGTGGATAGAGCACTGGACTTGGAATTAGGAAGACTCATCTCTAAAAGTTCAAATCTATAAATGAGGAAACTAAGGCAAATGGGGCTAAATTACTTAAATTACTAAATTACTCACATATCTGGGAAGTGTCTGAGGCCACATTTGAACTCAGGTCTTTCTGACTCCAGTCCCAAGACTCTATATCCATTGCACCACCTACCTGCCCCTTCATATATGCATACCTATGTATCTATGCACAGAATAGAGATACATTAAAAAACACCTAACATTTATATAGCTCTTTAAGGATTTAAAAGTGAATTATATCCTCTAATTTAAGCCTCATAACAAGCCCAGATTATGGGTCCTATTCCTATCCCCATTTTACAGATGAGGAAATTGAGGCTGAGCAAGGTTTAATAACACATCCAGGGACACACTACTAGCAAATGGGTAAAGTGGGATTTGAAATTTGCCCTTCATGAATCAAAGTCTAGCAGCCTTCCCACATCTCCATGCTGCCTCTTAGTTGGACAAATAGATAGATGATTGATTAGACAGACAGAGAGACAGACAGACATAGACAGAGAGATGATAGATAGATAGATAGATAGATAGATAGATAGATAGATAGATAGATAGATAGATAGATAGACAGACACACATAACACATAATACACACACATGTCTAATTATTTCCTCAGTATATGAATTTTCTTGATGGAAGAATATCACAGTACCATAACCACTTAGTAAACATGTCTTAAGAGAATGACCAAAGAGGTAAGTAGCTCTCTTATAGTCACTAAGCTAATACCACAGGCAAGATTAGAACTCAGGACTTCCTGTATTGAGATCCAACATGTTATACATTACACAAGGCTAACTTTTCAAATAAAACTAATTGTTAAATGAAGCAATATATTTCAACCTGATTTACTATGAAATGAATATAGATGTCCTTGGGTCAAATAATTTCCCTGATAATTGAAAAGCTACATCCTGCAATCACCTGATGCAACCTGGTTATTCTATATGGAAGGTATAAGTGTATTCATCATTGGAGAAGCAGTGTACTACAGGGAAAATTGCAACAATTTTGGAGTTAGAAGACCTGGGTAAAATCCTTACTACCTATGTGATGCTGGAAAATCCATTTTAACTGTCTTCAACTTCAGTTTCCTGACCTATAAAGTGAAAGGGTTCTGGGTAGAAATCCTCTAGTATCCTCTAATATCACTGACATATAAAGAGACTCTGGTGTGCTCACAATAACAAATAATAGCTTTGGAAATAAAATACTGTCCCCATCAAGTTTTCTAGCCCAAAAGATGATCCCCATAAAAATATGACCAGAGAAGAATCAAATTAGGGAGATGACAGACATGATAACAACGACAACAAAATAAGGAATTATATAAATTTGAAAGCAGTGACCATGTCATTCTTCTACATCTTCCATGGGGTCATACCTATATTCTATATTGCTTTTAAAATGTATTTAATTGTATATTTTTAAAAATTTAATGAAAGTTTACAAAAAAAGTTTACAAAGTATGCCTATTTATATTCAGGACAGTTTTATTTCAGCAACAGGTACAGAGGGAAAGGATTATAATTCTTTAAACAGGAATTCAACATAGTTTTGAAAAATCTGTAGAAATTTCCCTTGGGACATGACCTCTGCAGCAGTCACGAACAGCAAAATTCTGGAAGAATGACTTACTTAATTTTTGTCACAGCAAATGGCTTATGGAGCCTCATCACACACTTTATCATCTACCTAGTCTAAAAACTCCTCATCAACAATGTCTTTCAACCTCAATTTTTCCCCCAAAAAGGACCTTTAGCAAGCTTCATATCTCCTCAAAGTTCGATGTTAGATGCATTTTAAAGCAAGCAAGATGTTATATTAGAAAAGAATAACTTAGTGACTTCTATGATACATCTAAATATTGATTAATAATCACACAAGACTACATATCCAACCATGGAATCTCTTCTAAATGCTATGATTAATGTCATAATGGAAATAGAAATTCCAATAAGCACCTATATTTCTTTAAACCAAAATATAATTTTAGTTCATTTTTTAACCCTGATTTTGTATTGTTTTGCTTAGGAACCAGACTGCTTTGCTCAGAAAGTAGAGTATCCTTTAGGTTCTAGTTCCCTCAGAGGAGGAATTTTTCTTATTATAGAAGTGTCTTTCAGCCTTCTTCCCTGGACTCTGCAGCCACTATGTGGCTAGGGATTATTAGAAGAAAAAGGATTGTGCTGGCAAATCAAGCATGGACCAGTCATGGATCAATCAAGGATATGGACCAAGCTCCACTCCCCATACAATATTTGAGACTTAAAGAAGTACATATAGCTAAGTGGCACAGAGATAAAGGATCAGGCCTGGAGTCAAAAAGACTTGAATTCTAAAACAGCCAAAGACACTTTCTAGTGGTGTGACCCTAACAAGTCTCTTAATCGCTATTTGCCTCAGTTTCCTCAGCAATAAAATGGGGGTAATAAACAAGAGAACCTACATCCCAGTGCTATTGGGAGGATCAGATGAGATAAGTATTGTAAACTACTTACCACAGAGCCTGGGACATAGTAAGTACTATGTAAATGTTGGCTATTATATTATAATTATTAAACAAAAAGAATACATATGGCAAAATTTCTAGAAATTGAAGCAAAATCTAAACATGCAAAAAATGGAGGATGATAGCCTGTATGTAAATGGTATTCTCCTCTCGTGACATTATTGGACATGTCCACAGTCACTATTTTGCAAAAATTTGGGGGGAGGAGAAAATTCCATATGTTTTCTACTTGCACTCTCATCCTGACATTAGATGTCCTGAATAACCTGGTGTTGGGGAGAGAAAACTAGACTGAACACCAGGAGACCTGAGTTCTTGGGCCCTATCTATAACTGGTTGTGTGCCAAACAAATCTTCATTCCCTCATTGGGAAGCTTGGACCAGATGCCTTATTAGATGCCTATTAGGTCATAATTTCTAATTCTATGATTATCTTTACACATGCATCTTTTCCATTATGCATTGAAATTACAAAAAGAGATTTCTGTAATTCATTTCATTTTCAAGAGATTTAATCTGAGAATTGTGGTGAATACTTAGGTTTTCAGTTTTGCAGTCAGCCTCCTAGTCTTAACAGGATGGATAAGATATTAATAGCTCTGCCCAGGAGTTGGAAGCAACTTGGAGGTTACCAGCAAATTAATTTTGAAACCAGAATGTTCATGCCAACTATTTGTCTACCCTTTTCCACTTTATTTTTTTTTAATTAACAAATCTATTTTCTCTCCCTCTCACTCCCTCCATCACTGTGGGCAAAATAAAAGGGAAGACAAAAATAGAAATAAACTCCTTGCAAAAAAATATGCATAGATAAGCAAAAGAAGTTCTCTCATTGGCTATGTTCAAAAACCATATCCTTTTCTGTACCCCGAGTCCATCAAACATCTTTGTCAGGATGGGTAACATACTTTAACATCAGTGCTTTGAAATCATGGATGGTCAGTGCATTGACTAGAGTCCTTGACATTTTCAAAGTTTTTTTTTGTATTTGCAGTGTTGTTGTGATTATAAACATAATTGTTCTCCTGGTTCTTCTCGTTTCATTCCTCATCAGTTTATATAAGTCTTCAAAATTGTTCATTTTTTATAATATCAATGTCATGGAATAAACTGTGCTCCTGGTTCTGCTTACTTCACCTTAATTACGTAGGCATGAGACTCAATTGTTAAGGGTTATTACTGATGGAATCCTAGAAGTTTATAGTGAATTATGTATATTATTAATGAATAACCAAAGCTGAATTAT